>JANHZU010002072.1:556325-572664 GCA_032468055.1 Acrochordus granulatus | reverse complement strand
GCACAATCAGACAATATACTGCGTTCTCCAACTTGATGTTATTCAACTCTGGGGGACTACAACTTTCAAAATTCATAACAATCATAGGAATTACAAAAATCCAATAAATTATTATATTGTATGTATGGGAACATGTATAATCACAGGCTAGCAATATATTCATACAATATATGAATATATTGTATGTATGGGAACCAGTCTTGCTTAAATTTGGTTAAACCTCTGTGGATCTATACTATTAGTTTTGCCATTGCGGCATATTCTCCAATTTTAAGTTCCCAATCAAATATTGTTGGGATTGTATCTTTCTTTCAGTGTTGGGCAAAATTTATCTGAAATACGTATCATGTTGAATCTGTTTTTTATATGAAAAATAAATGTTAATGTTGTAGAACAATAGTTCTCAAGCTCTGTCTCACATACTACTAGTGTTCCACAGCATTAAAGACCTTAGCCCTCTGAACTATTAGATGAAGCTCTTGGTCAAAAATGTTGCCCATCTCACTTTAGGTTAGGAAAGGGTATCTTATGCCCAACATGGTGAAAGAATCTTCATTTAAGGAAATATTTTCTGGACAATGAAAGGGTTGATTTCTAATTATCCATTCAATATTAGTATTTCTCAGACAGGACAACATTATCACTGCATTCTAACAGCTTGGGAGTCTGGACTCTGCTAAGTGTTTGGGAAATAATGTAGACGTAGACAGAAGGGCATCAAAGTCATGCCAGATTGGATTCACCTCTCCAGCTGCCATGCAGCTGCCAACCCTGCTGTGGTCTGGGGATACAGCCAGATCCTGAGGGTGGGGTGGCACTTCTGGGGAAAGAAGTCATAGGAAGTAGAATGGGATTCTAGAGATGTTTCTTCTCCATGGAATGTTATAGAAGTCTCCTAGTGCTTGGTTCTTTGTAGCCATATCAACCTGAGTACCCAGTTAATAAGATTATAAGGCAATGAGAATGCAATGCAAACAGCACTAACATTTAGCACCTGGTGTACCAAAATACAGATTACAGCTATTAATACAGTTGATGTTAAGAAAATGCAGTGACGCAGGATGACAAAATGATTCTGGGAATCTGTAATGGGATATGAAGATTTTCAGTAATGGATATTTAGTATGAGCCAGTCAAAATAAGCAAAATATTTATCTTTAATAGACCCATTCAGTCCTTGGCATATGAGGAAAGGTCTACTTCAGACTTTGTGAAGTTCCCAAGTAGAAGGCAGGCTTGGAGGGCAGAAGGTCCAAAGTGTATGACAGTTGTTCTCATTATTTTCTCTCCCTGTTTACTAATTTACATGTAAATCCCAGATGTGTTGGAAAGTTCCCTTTGATTTCCAATTCTTCATTTTATTTTTTCCTATAATATTGTTTCCTAAACTTCCTTAGACAAAGAATGTCATTGTCAATAAAAAAAGGACAATATGGATCCCAATTTAAGCCACAGACTGGTAACACAACACCAGTAGGTATTATGGTCCATGGAACCCCTATAGTTAATGAGATCCTACAGCTGTGGGATTCCACAATTATATAAAGGAGAGAATAAAATAAGCATATGGTACATGTAAAATGATAAGCATCTTGTAAGATTTCAAATGGCAACAGAACAATCTTGTGAGATTTCAACAGGAATGTTAAAATCTCACAAAATTATGTATAAAGGGAAAAACATTGCATAATATTATACCTGCAGAACCTCAGTAGACCATGCCTATGAGGACAAATGACAAAATGAATATAATGACATCATTCTCCCAATGCTGGGACTTATGTGCTTGTGCCAGACATCAGGAAGCAAGTACATCATCAAGACATTTACATTATGATATGCATCACCATGAGTGTGTTATTATTTTTGTGTCATGATAGCTTGTTACAGACACCACTGAACTTGTGCCCTAATGGGCCAATAGTTTGCCCATCCCATGCCAAAGTGCTCATAAAACTCCATTGGCCAATGCTGAAAAATCAGCCTAGAGCTGGGATAAAAAATGAAATAATTATGAAAGGATGGGAAAACAGACATACATTACAGATATAGATAGCATAAGAGGAGAGCCATGGTACTCTATGATGGCAAAAATGTGGGAGCCTGGTAGCACTTGCTCACAAAAACTCAGGACTTTTAATAACATTTCTTACTCATCAAGGGGCAACAAAATTCCAGGTATGGATAGCTTAATTCTGTTTTCTGTGCATCATCCCAAAGTGTCCGAATTCCCTTCTCTCATTCCTTGCTGGATGTCAGATGTTGGAGAAGCAGGATGATGCTCAGGATTCTTCTCCCTTCCCTGTCATTCAAACCTGCTGTATTAACAGCATCCAGCCCTTGCTGCTGATTATCAGCAGTCCCCTCCAAGGATTAGGACCCTTGAGGCCACAAAAATGAGTTTGCCCATTACATAAATATTCTATCATAGGGACATCATTTCAATAGGTACATGGCTGCTGTGAGAGAGAATATTCAGGAGGTCAGTGTGACTGAGGATGCTAAAGATGGAAATAGAAGATTCACTGTGATTCACCTGACTGGAGCAGCCGGAAGAAGAAGAAGGGACATCATTTCAATAAATTGTTCATGCATAGTAAAAGTGATTATAGTAATCCAAGCTGTAATTTTTACTCATCCCCAAACTTACACAAATCTCTCTAGTTTCAGGACTGATTGATTCAACATCACTGAGCCGTGCTATTTTAGCCACTCTCTTTCGTGCATATATGCATCTTTCCATTCAAATTCTATTAAACATTCTGAAGAAATCTTGAGTAGCGCAGAGCTTTCCTTTGTGTCCCTGCAGCCCTCATGCATTTAATAAGTTTTCAGCCGTGTGGACCGTGATAAAGTGGTACTTGGGAGATCATGAACAAGAATTGGGAGTGCAAAGTATTTGGAATCTGTGAGACTCCTCCCTCTGAAAGACTGTAAGGCTCTGACTTCTGTACTATAATGCTGGCTTCCTCATATTTCTTAACAGGTTAATAACATAAGAAGTCTACAGATTGCAGTCTCTCTAAGCCAACAATCTTTTTACCATCAGATGTTTGTAGGAAACCCAAAAACAAGCAGTAGCAGCCTCAAGCTTCCTAGAAATACACATTTGAAAATCTTTCCCCTGACATCAGATATACCAGATAACCACCACCGCAATTTGCCATACCCTTCATGTATTTGTCTGGTCTTCTCTGAAAGCTATCCAGCTGGCACCATTGCTGTCTTTTGCACTGGGCAATCCCAGAGTGTAACCAACGACACTGTGAAGAAGTCCTTCTCTTTACATGTTTTGAATGTTCTACAGAGCTTCGCTGGATGATAGAGATTAGAAGAGAAGAAGAAAAATTTTTCCTCCTCATCTTTTTACAGTACTCATCTCCATTTCCTTGATGAATTACCCGAAGACACTTCCATGGTCATGCGGACAGCATGATTATACACCAAGGTATATGGAATGCTGCTACCTTCCCACTGATAAAAAAGGTAAAGTTTTCCCTGCCAGTCATGACCAACTGTAGGGTGCAATGCTCATCTCTGTTTCCAAGCCAAAGAGCCAGCATTTGTCTGAAGATGCTTCCGTGGTCATATGGCCAGCATGACTAGATGCCAAAGGTGCAAGGAACACTGTTACCTTTCCCACCAAGTAAACGAGACCTATTTATCTACTTGCATTTGCATGCTTTTGAACTGCTAGGTTATCAGGAGTTGAGGTGGATCAACAGAAGCTCATCCTATTGCACGGCAGTGGTGAATCTCAAATGCTGACCTTCCAGCTGACAAACCAAGCATCTTAACTGCTTGTGCCACCACTCCTCCTCATCTTTTCACTGAAGGTGGTACTTATCTACTTGCATGTTTAGATGCTTTTGAACTGCTAGATTGGCAGGAGCTAGCAACAGGAGTTCACCCCATTGCATGGTGGCTCTTGAGTCTCAAACTCAAGCCACCGATCTTCCAACCAACAAGCCCAGTGTCTTGACCGCTTGTGCCACCACATCCCCCTCATCTTTTTACACTAAGCATAATTTTATAGAACTCAGTGGTGAAGTTTTTTTTTAATTTATCTGTACTCCATTTGGAAAGAATTGGATTGTTCTAAATTTATAATTGATTGATTGATTGACAATACACCAACATGGCCAGACAATAACAGTAACAGCCAACATTTTTAGCAGTACTGAAACTATAATAACTGTATGTTTGGTGAATTTATTATCATCTCTTAGATTAAAAGAAAACCTTTGTCTCTTTCTTTCATTTCCCCTCTTTCACACATACAGCCACATAAATTGTTTTTTTCTGAAGATGGACTAGCCAGTCAGCTTTTTCAGATCATTCTACCTTTCTTTCCTTGTTTTCTTTTACTTCCTATTTTTAATGGTAATTCAAGTTGCCCCAGACAAAATATCACACTGCTTCAGTTTAATGAGTTTTGTGTCTTCTTTATTGTCAGCTGTTCAAGTAAAGTTTAATTCCCTTATCCTCTCCCCTTATTTTCTATTCCTTGTTCAACCCAAGCTCCAACTTGGCATTTTATTACACTTCCTCCTTCCCAATTTATAGTTAGCCTTTACTGTAATCTCTTATTTTTTGTCTATTCCTATATGTCTCCAGAAATATATTATTCTAGGATCCAAGAGTTTTATATAACTCTTGTTACCAGTCAGAAAAATTAATGGTACATGGACCTTCCATATCAATTGGACCACCTAAAAGAGCATTAGTAAAGATTTCAGATATTATGTATAATAACCTTCTGCACACTCCAAAATCCTGTACAAACATTAAGAAATGTTATGTACTAGTACTCCTACCATAGCTCATAATAATTTCAATTTACTTTTTCTGATATGGAACTAAAACTATACAAAGCTGAACATTTTTCTAAAAGCAGTATATCAAGAGCATTTTTACTCCCCAGTCCTTCACAAAACAGTGTGAAATTAGCCTGTGATTGTCTTCTTTTCTGCTGACCTTGAAAGTCAAGGAGCTTGCAAGAAACACTATGAGTCAATCCAAGTGCAACCTCCAGCTAACCAAAAGGAGAGTGCGAGATGCATAATGTAACCACTGCCATGCCCTCTGAGATGCCACCAATCTTGGATGAACAAAAATCCTCTCTCTGTCACACCACACAAAAAGAAATCCAGCAAATTGTAGCACCTATCAGACTCACCAGTTTTGGAACACAACTGTTTTTTCTAAAGAAATCACACAACGTGACTGCGGACATTTTACCGTCAGCAGATTCATGGCCAGTTAATTAATTGGTAAATAGATTCAAATTGTTCTTCCCCATTGCCCACAAATCCCTCTGACCAATCCAAATCCCTAAGCTTTCTACTTCTCATCTCTCCTTTGAGGACTCTTGCATCTCTACATTTTATGCATTTTTTCCCATAACAGAAATAAAGCATTGTCTTAATCTCAAAGAATCTTCTCCCTTCCCAGTGCCCCAGTGTATTTATGTGCATTGGTCTGTTGGCTTGGAGGAAAAAATGCTGAGAAGTGGCTATGATGGTAAGCTGTGTGAGGCAATGTTGATGGTTAGAAAAAAGTAAAATAAACAAAAGCATTAACATTTTTTGAAGGCTTTCCACTGTTTCTTTATTGCATTTAAAAGCCCCTGTAAGTTGTATAGGTGATATGATGGGATATAGCAATTTTGGAATAAGGTATTTTTCTTAATCCCTCTAACCCAGGTTGCATGTTGCTACGCAACTGGAAGGCTATTGGAAGACAAAAATTCTAAATAGTGTGCATACCAGAAGATTCAGTCTCCAATAACTAGATGCTGAAACTCTGTAGTGGTGGAATGGGGCAGAGAAAAAGAAAGAAATGGCTAGCTTGACCCGAGGGGTAGATGGCAGGGTGAAGTAGAATTAACCACTTTGAAAAAAGACCATTCAACAGATCTGCAGAGTTACAGCAATTTAGATATGTAAAGCTGCCAAATTTAAAACATTGCACAGTATTAGAAACACATAAAAACAACAATTATTAGAATAAAAGAGAAGATTTGGCATACCACCACATAAAGCAAAAGTATAGCTGAAGGTCTAGAGAAAAAAATCAGAGAAAAGTTATCAGCTTTGAGCAGTTTCAAAGTAGCGCAAATTTAGAAATGCAAAGAGTGCAGATTTAGAAATAAAATAATTCATGGTCAAGCTGATCAGGAGTAATTCTAAAATGACCCAAAACAGGATTGTGGAACTGCATTAATTGAACTACTACATTTAATTAACTAAAATGTGTTCACTGATGCTTGTTTGAGGGTGCTTTGTCTTCCATTAAAGATGAGCTCCCTCAGAAAATGTAAATATGCTGATATTACAATCCTTTCTGAAAATATAAATTTTCCAGTGAATAAATCTCAGTCTCCCTCTCCCTCTCAAACAATTTTGAAAAAATATGATAGAGACTATATAAAATACATAAACAAAAACTAAATCATATAAACTTGTTTCTGATATTACAGTTGAGAGATGAACTGGATTCCAAGTTTCTCCACATACTTAAAAACAGTGATGGACAAATATGGAGTTGTCCCATATCTTTACACATTTTTTTTATCCGATTCCTACCTTTGGAGGTAACAACTAAAACAAAGCTTCTGGATTACTGCCCTTCTATGATTTAAACATGATGGTGGGACCCCAACTTTAATGGATTAAATGAAAATACTCAGTATTTTGTCCACCCTGAGAGTATCTTGTTCAGAAGGGATGAAAGCCAAAAGCAAAGAAGGCCCGTGGGAGCTCAGTTCAGGAGCTATGAGCACACACAAGAAAAAGAGCCATTAGGATTATGAGAAAGAGAGATCCCACTGTATTGGATTTTGAACCTTTGACCTTGCAGATTTCATAGTGGTAGCTCTTTTTTTTGCAGTGCAACCTGGCAATTACTGAGACACCAAGCAAAAAGAAGACTTTGAGAAGGGATGGCACAATGTGCTAACAAAAAACTCCATGGCCTGCATTTTTTATATATATTGGAATTTCAACCATTTGATATTTAAATATCTGTCACTAATTTTTCTATAGCCTGATCTGTTGTACAATGCCTTAAATTAATTGGACTTAAAGTGCAATCACATACATGCATGTTTAAATTAATACTCAGCTGAAATCTGCCTTCATGACATGGAGAGAGATATCCAGAGGAATATCTCAGTGTTCTCTTATATTAACAAATGATTTAAATGAGGGAATTAAAGGGATGCTCATCAAATTTTGCAAACAACACACTATTTCTTGCCATTGAACTACATTTTGTTGATAAAGCTCAATGTTCAAGTCTTTCAGGTCCTTTTGAACCTTAAGCCTCTTTTCTGAGGCGTCAGAAGAGAGGCTCAAGTTTCAAAAAGAACTTGACAGATAAATATTGGTCCCTATCCAACAAACTGCAATTTAATGGCAAGAAATGTAGAATTCTATTAAAAAAACAGAAACTTGAGTATCAGTTAGGTGTTACCTGGCTCAGCAGTATTACATGTGAGAAAGTCCTGGTAGACCACAAATCAAGCATAAGCTAGCAGGATGCTACAATTGGCAAAAATGCTGATATAATTTGGGCTGTCAACAAAGGAATAGCATGGAAACTGATAGTTCTACTCTGTGCTGTGCTGATCTGACCTGGAATACTATATCTAATTCTGGTCACAATACAAGAAGGATGTTTCTGAACTGAAGAAATTGAATGCAGAGGAAAGAGGAAGGTGGGGGGGACTTAAAAATTTAAACCTATAAAGAACAGCTAAAGAAATTGGGCAAGTTAAACATAAATAAGAGAAAACTAAGGGGAGCCATGCTAGCATTCTTCTCATATTTAAAGGGCTGTCACAAGGAAGAAGGAACAAATTAATTCACCATTGATCCTAAGAGTAAGACAAGAACCAATCAGTGGAAGCTTTCCAGTAGGAAATCCAAACTCATAAAAAGGAGGAATTTCCTAAGTGTGAAAGCTATTAAGCAATGGAATAGCCTGTCCTCCAGAGTTGTATGGGTTCCATTACTGAAGGTTTTCATGCAAAGGTTGGACATTTGTTTGTTTGGATAGTCTGAGGATTCCTGTTTCTGGGGGTGGAGGTTGGACTAGAAGATCTCCAATGACTCTTCCAACCCCCTGGATTCCATTATATTTCTTTAAGATTGAACTGAAGATTGTTCAACTCAAGAAACTTGCTGGAGAGATCATTATATGAATGAAACTGACACACTGCAAGATCAGCAGCAATTTATTTCTTAATACATTTTATTAGAATGAGTTTAAAATTCCAAAGAAAAGTTTTAGTACAACATTAATATCAAGGCAGTCGTATTCATCACTTTCATTTCATCATTTCACAGCGCCTAGAAGTTCACTGTATCTTATTTATGATTTAAAGAGCAAAACAAAATTTGTGCTCCTTAATTTTCCTTCCTTTATGCTATTTAATATCCGTATTTGTAAAAGCCGCAAATATCATAGCATGAGCCATGTAGGCTAAGTCCAACAGTCTGCTCAGTGGATCATTCCAAATTAAATCTCTTCCAAAAAAATGATAATCCAGTTTTTATTGAACCTATCTAGCAATAGGAAGCATCCCACTGCTCTAAATAACCAATTCCACCATCAAATTATTTTGACTCTAAGAAAGTTTTTACTAATATTTATCTGGAATTTGTCTTCTTGCAATTTTAAGGCCACTCTGTGTCCTAAATGTGGGGATGATAATGAACAGGTCATATGATATTTGAAGAGGGCTATTTAAAAAGCCTTCCTGTCATCTTTCCTCAAGGTTAAACATCCTCTATTCCCTCAATCTCTCAGGAAGGCAAAAGCCCTTCTGTATTCTCCAGAAATTTCCTGAATCAAAGAATCACTTTCTCCAAACATAGAGGATCTCATTCCACAGTACAACAATCCTGTATAATGTTGAACTCAGATCCTTGGTCGCCATGGATGTCGCCGGATTTCCTCAGATCCAGAACCATCTCCCGGTCTGATCTACCTTCCAAAGTTGCTGTGAAGATAAAATGGGAAGGGATAACTTCCTGAGGAAAAATGGGGTAAAAATGATAGAAATAAATAATAAATAGTACTGAATAAGCCTGAAGATGTAGATGGCTGTAGAAGGGGTGGAATTTCCTGTATGAGCTCTGTCAAAATTCCTTTTCCTAATATGCTAAACTGTATACTTGCTGGCTCATTCCAACACTGGTATTTCTTTCCTTTCCAAGTTTTTATTTGAGAGCCATCAAAAAGTTCCCAGACATTTAATAGATGTGCATTCATATAAGCAGATCCTGTTTCCCTCCAAATATAGCCTCCAAAAAAGTAAGCAAAACTTTATCCTGCATTCTCATGATTTATTTGACCTTTACCAGTTTGCTTTTTTGTGGCTCACCAAATCCTTCTCTGGCATCCCCTGTGAGAACCGTCAAATGGCTTCAAGACATTGTGAAGGAGGATAGTTGAAGGAAGTGAGAAAGCAGGTGAAAGGAGCAAAATGTCTCTCACCCTTCCTAGGAATCTGACAGAAAGAGAATTTCACATTTAGACAGCCTTCAACCTCTGAGTGTACAACTTCTTTGCCATGAGAAAAAAACAGGAAATGTTAATTTCTCACTTCTCCCCCTATTGAAAATCCCCATCACATCTGGTAATTCTTATAAAACATCTTCCACAAGTTCTTCATTACAATAATTTCATAGGTACTTTGACTTCAGATTTGTTGATATTCTGCTTCACTGGCTTTATGAAGCATGCTTCTGCTTTTTTTCAGCCAAACAAGGGGAAAATACCTATTTTCTCTTTTTAAAAACTGAATGTGAGTGATAACCCACATAAATCCACATGCATATACACATGTACACTTGGTTTGAGTTTCTAGGGGTCAGAAGGGAGCTTTATAGAACCTGTGAAGATGGACAGTCCCCCTCTTCCAAATATTTCAAGATCACTGGGGAGCAGGGTCAAACCAACACACAAAACTTTTTTTGCTTTCCAAAGCTTTCAAATCTTGAACTTTGAGTGAATGGAATCAGCATGGAATACAAATGCCTAATGCAGATTGTAATCAAAACAGAAATTAAAATGGAAAACTCTCCTCTTACACTGTTTGCTTTGCAATCTTTCATCATTTTGGTTCCAGAGAGAAAGTTTGTCACGTCTTAGCAATCTTAGCAGTTTCTTGACACCTACAAAAATTAATATGCACAATTTGTTACTGCCATATAGTCTTCACACTGATGGAAAATCATAATGAAATATAATCAGATTATTATATGGTTATTCTACTGGAACTTAGTATTTTTGGAGATGTGAATTCAGTGCATGAACTCCTCAGCATCTCATGACCTACTGATCATAAGGGAATACCAGGGTGTACATAAAGAATTAATTATATATTCTGTCACTCTGCCTGCTCTTTCTCCAAGATTGCTACTTTGAGGTTGCTTACATTTGCCTTTCTTCCCAGACATCCTTGCACAGAGAACATGCTCTTTGACACTCTTTCTAGTAGGACCTAGGCTTTGCTTTTTCCTGTAATGGATTTCCTGTGAATTAGTCTCCTTTTTGTTATAATTATAAAATCTGCTTCACTAATCCTTGCTCAGGTTAAATTTCACTCTCAGGAACATTAACACACAGGGACAGAACATGTCAATGATTTACAGGGTTATGGGCTCCAATAACTATGGTACATGTGCAAAGAGGTTTTTTGTTTTGCTTTTTGCAGCAGAGAGAAACTGCAAGTCTATCGAGCTTGTAAAGGAAACAATAGAAATGAAAGCAGGCAAGTTTCAGAAATGAAAGCAGACAAGTTTCAAAAATGAAATCAGGAAAGTTTAAGCTCATGGAGCAGCTGGAAGGACCTTTCCCTCTGGTTATTCAATGCTCCTGAAGTGAATTGCCCTTGCACTGGATAGAAGAGACCCACAGAAGCAAAGAAGCAGGGACATTGCAAATGGTACAACAGCTCAGGTGATCTGCTTGGTAGTGACTCTACTGTGCATTTAAAGGATTTAGATCAAGCCAAAAACATTTGGAAAATCCCCTCAGACTTATGTAAGAAAATATGGATATTTTCAAAAGTCATCTGGAAGAGAAGGGGACAAAATCTATATCTTCAGGTAATTCTTATAAAGAAAATTGCAAGTCTGTTTGAGCAACTGACTTGCCTTTATAGGAAGATTTGCTATTTGTTTTCATTTTAAATTCATAGCCTAGAAGTTAGCAAGCTGTGATACATACAGTAAAAAACAAAAGAGGGAGCAGAGGTTAATTTCATAACAAATCACCTGCAAGGCTATAATCTGCATGGCTCAGAAGAGCAAGATGTGATCAAAAAATTGTTTGCAAGGCCAGGAAGAAAAAAAACAAGGAAAACAAAGGACTTTGATTATTTGCAGGCCAATTGTCCTAAGAAAGGGAGAAATAGTTACAACGCATTTCAAAAGTAATGACTCATATCAGCCAGTATTTAAAAAAACCAGAACGAAGATGAATAAGAGCAATGAACTGCATGTGGGTCATTAATGGCATCTGTTCTGATTCTGCAGCAACCTCTAATTATATTAAAGAAAAAAAAGGTTTGTTGAACTAAATTAACATAAATATATCATTTACTTGACAAATGGATAACACGTCTTCAGCTGAGAGAGATTCTGTGAGTTTCTATTGTGCATTAGACAAAAGATGTTCAGTTTAGCAGATCTGGAGTAAAGTCTATTCTCAGTAAACTATATCACAGAGAAAAGATGAAATGAGAGTAAGAATGGCAATTATTGTTACACAAGCAATAAAGAACTGCATTTATGGCACTAGAGAAAGGGGCAAAGACAGTGGTGACTGTAAAGGGGGGAAAGGAGACACAACAATGAAAGCATCATGACAAAAGTTTCTTTTGTATGTGCATTGTGCTGTCAAAAGTGGTGGAACATGTGGTGTGATGCTTTCATCATTCTGATGCCAGCAACAAGCTCCTCAGAGCCACAAACATGCTGTTTGTAATTTGGAAGGTTTAACCAAAAACATTTTGCCATGTGTAAATCAGTCAAGGTGTGCATAAAGTATAAAGGCTAAAGGAACTAAAGAGACAGAAAAACTACTAGAACAATGGCTTCTGTGAGCCAGTGCTTATCACCACAAACAGCAGCATCTTCAGGAGGTGCCAGATGGAGCGTGATGTTACAAGCCCTGTCTCTTTTATACATGTGTCATTGTCATATCCATGTTCAAAAAACAGTGCAGCTTGCAATGCAATGGGAGGGCACAGTGGCCAGTGGTTAAGATGCTGGGCTTGTTGGTCAGAAGGTCAGCAGCCCAAGTTCGAGACCCAAGTGCTGCCATGTAAGGGGGTGAGCTCCTATTATTTGCCCCAGCTCCTGCTAACCTAGTAGTTTGAAAGCATGTAGAAATGCAAGCAGATAAATAGGTACCATCTTTGGTGGGAAAGGCAACAGCATTCTGTGTGCCTCGGTGTATAGTCGTGCTGGCCACATGACCACAGAAGCATCTTCAGATGAATGCTGGTTCTTCAGCTAGGAAACAGAGATGAGCATCGCTTACTAGAGTCGGCCACAACTGGCAGGGGAAACCTTTATCTTTTTCGCAATGCCATATTCTATGTATCATCATGCCCAGGCTGACTCCATCCCACTTCCATAGATGCTGCTGGGCGGAAACAAATTTGTCCTCATATCCATGGATACTTATGCAAGATTCACATCTTGCTACTTGCTCAGTGAAAAGAATCATGTGCTGAAGATTTGTGAAGGATATCTGGCTGTAATAAGTAACGCGTTTCAGAAAATGCCCCAAAATACAGCAGGTCCAAATGTACCTTAAAAGAGCAAAGGGTTGTGTGTGAAATCACAGCAGCCTGGACCCCAGAGGTCCAGAAAAGTGGCAGAGATGAAGAATCGCTGAAAAAAGTACTGAAGTAATGAGGAGCATGCTGGAAGATGCAGATCTGGCAGATTTTGGGGAGAAGTACTTCTCTACGCCAATTCCTGACAGAACAGCTTCCTGCAGAGCTTCAGATGCAGCTCCATATGAGGTCCAGCAGAGAAGGAAGCCCAGCCTTGGATACATAAAAGAGTTTGGTGCTAGAGTGTATGCATGGGAGGGTGGGGGACTGATTTATACCCGGTCGAAACCAAGCTGTGGGCTCCTGCCAAACCATATAGATGTGGTGGCAAGACAAACAGAAGACTTGCAAATCTGCCTGTGTCAACATAAACACCAGCACACGTGATAAAGTTCATGGAGTTCATGCAAACACTCTGGAACAACAGGGAAGCAAGGGTAAAGTTTAAACCACCCTGAAGATGGATTTAGTCAAAAGAGAAAGGTTACAAAGGGGGAAAACAATCTTTTCTTGCTCTCAGGCATTTTGTCATTAAGGGCAAGATCGGAACGACCTGCACACATTCCTCAGAATTACAGGACTAATAGAAGCAGATGAAGAGGGGCATCCTCAGAACGAAAAGTTGCAAACTCGCAGGAACTGTTTCCTCGCAAAGCCATGGAGACTGAGCTGAGCCACATATTCCTTTTAAACCTTCTCTTCCCAGCTTCTTTATGCCTCCCACCCCAAAACTCCTGGGAAACTCCACTTTTCAAAAATAGAAACTCAAAATGTGGTTTTGGTTTGCAGAGATCTGCAAAAGGGGACATTCTGTGGTCAAAACATACACATTGACAAAAATATTCTCATGTTATAAAATGGCATTGCCAGCTACAGCATGGGGATGGTAGCAAAGGGCGCTGCTGAAAGTGTTTGCGAAAACATATAACAAGTCACCTGCCTGAATTGAGTTTTTGTTCATTTTTGAACAAAATCTTTTTCTGCCCAGGCCAGCTGAGGACTGGGCAAGTGACTGCTTATTCCATTAAAATGGTAGTTGAGAAAACTCCTCTTAGAGTAGCATTCAGGGAAAAATTCACAGAAATCTAAAGTAACCTTTCCCCCCAATTCATCCAAGTACATATTTTAACAACTTGCTCCTGTAATGTCAGAGTTAATCATCATTCTCTCCACCCATTAAGTGTGCTGTGTTTGTAAAATGCAAATATTTTTAAACCACTGGCTGAGTCATGGATCGGTTCCTATCAAGAAACTAACAGAATTTAATGAGTTCATGTTTCCTGGGCATATCTATTGTCAAAAGGACATGTCATCCTGCAATAATTTTCCAGTTCCTTTCCCTGGGGTTCACTAAAGGTGGCTGGATGCTTAATTTATTATAGAGACAGGTGCCACAGACAGCAATGGGAAGGAGAACATAAAAATTGATGAACCAAAATCAGGAAACATAAAAAAAATAAAGAGCTCTCCCCTCTCCTTCCAAAACATAAATAATTATGGAGTTTGGCTAAGTTAAGCTTCAGTTAGTCACATGCCATGAATTGTCTATGCTGACAACATTCTGGTTGGAGGACTTTTATATATCCCAAAACTGAGCTCCAAACTTTCTCTACGCCAAAATGTCCATTTTTTCTTTCCCTCTCTTTTCTTGCCTGCCAAAATCTGAACAATTCACCTCTTTCCATTGTATTGAAAACATTTGGAATCCTACTCTAGGCATGAGGACAAAGATACTCAGAAACACATCGCCTAATTTTAGTTAGGATACAACATCAGTGGAGTAAAACCTTTGAAATTAATGCATCCATTGGGAACAAAGCTTTTGAACAAAGGAATTTATGATGTCGGTTTGACGCTATTCAGTCAGCTGTCTTTACATTCCACTTCCTTTATTTATTTTATTTTGCATTATTTTCTCTTGAACAAGCATTGCTTTCTTTTCCTCCACACTCTTGCTTCTTTCTAGTTGGCTGCTAACAAATCATGTACCTGGTTCACAAAACAGAGGCTTGAAAAAATATACAGCAGCCCTGCTGAAATTGGTGTCTTCCAGATGTGTTGAATCAGGAAGGTATTTGGTTGGGTAACATCGGTAATGTTCAGAATGCTGGTAACCAAAGTCACTGCATATCTGGATGACATTAGGAAGGCTGACTTAGAGTCTTCGCTCCACTGAAAAAAGGCCAATTTTTTTTTAGTGGTGAAAGTCCCTAGAGAAAAGAGAACTTGGTGATATAAGGAACATTGGATTATATCTGAAGGGACATGTAATCCAGGAATTAGCTTTTGAGAACAATAAACTGGGTAGAGAGGTGTAATGGTCCTCTTATATATTTTCATCCAATCATCTGCCAAGAATCTGTAACTAGGAGTTTGCACTTCAGAGGTCTGAGCATAGTCATTGGTGAGGGAAAGGAGTCATTCTCCTTTTCCCCTTTCTTTGAAAAAGTACACTGAAAGTTCCTTCCACACATGCTTTCCTCCATGATGGGATCTTACACAGCTTCAGTACTGGTGTGTGAATTCCATAACCAACTGAGTGGAACTGATCTGACAGAGCCAGCTATTGGCATCCCATTGCTCCAAACAGTTGTGCAATGCAATCTGAGAAGTTCAACTCAAGGTCCCTTGAAATGTCAAAGGGAAAGTTGGAGCATCACTCATGGAAAATGCACAATATTTGACTAAAGAATACCCTGGAATCCCTTGAAAAACAGCAAGAAACATGAGTAGATCTCTGATGACACTTTATTGTTGCCTATAAAACCACTGCTATTTCAAAAAATACTGAAGTTAGGGATTCTATGGGCTAGTCCTACATTTGTTTTTCCTACCCAATCATTATCTCATTAGAAGAAAAATAATTGGATGGAAAAGTCATATACGCTTGGCCTGGTACCCGTGTTTTCTCTATTTGTAAACAAGCTGCTAAGTATATGAGTTCATACCACAAAGCAATTTGCATAGTGCCATAGATATGTGTAGCAAGTGTGTGACAGTGAAGCAAGACTATAAAATGACAATGAATTTTATAGACTATAATATGAAATACTGTTTTGTATAGGTTTGAGAACCTGCTGCCAATCATTTTATTGTTTTCTAATCAGCATGTATTGTATGTATGTATTTATCATATTTCTATGCCGCCAATTTCCAAAGACTCTTGGCGGCTTATATGGGTTAGTGATTACACATTTTTTCTTTATTTTACCCCACCCCCCTCAGCTGGCCGGCGATGTTTATTTCCGGGGCATCCTCCGAGACTCCTGCTCCGCCCCCAGGACGGGCGAGTTTTTCGTGCTGACTTTCGGTGTTCCATTGTGCCGAGTCGCTCCTCCGTCAATTTGCCAACCAGCAATTTTTCCCTCCGAAGGAGGTCCCCATCAATCTACTTGCATTTTGATGTGCTTTCGAACTGCTGGGTAGGCAGGAGCTGAGGCAAGTGACGGGCGCTCACCCCGTCATGCGGAGCTTGCGGAT
>JANHZU010002072.1:524525-536086 GCA_032468055.1 Acrochordus granulatus | reverse complement strand
ACAGCTCCAGATGTTTCACATCTGCTTCTACACTTGTTACCCTGCCAAATTGCTGAGTCTTCATGGCAGGTTTACAGTAAAGAAAGATTGTAGCTATAAACAGTTTTATGACAGGTTGACATTACAGGCATCTGGCTCCCTGCCTAGTGTCTCGAAGGCTGTTATGATTCCACAAAGCCAAGCCATTCCCAAATCTCAGAAGCCCAACAGAGTGAGGGACCTTTGAACTTACCATATGACCACACAGGTCCTCTACTTTCTGTAAATCTACAAGCACCTTGTGGATCTCTCAAACTGCTGGTTCACATTACTGCCATGGGGTTTGGGGACATATCGTGCTGGCCTATTCCTAAGATGATGACAGTTTGAAAGGAAATGCAACATATTGTCCTATTCTGTACATTGAATTAAATCTTAGTTTGCTCAGTCTTGGTTTATTATTGAATAATCCATAATCATCTGGGTTCGTACCATCTCCTAATCTGTAAACTATGGTTCATAAACCACAATGGCTAGGTTCAAATCACATGCTAACTCCAAACCAAACAAGCAGCAGGAGGATTAGTAGTAAAATGTATGGACTTATTTCCTGAGTTCCATTTCCAGGGGAACAGGCATTAAAACTCATGGGACAAGATGCCCTGAAAGAAAACTAGACTCATCCACTAACTGACCTTCATGAACAAAAGCTGACTGAGATCATGCTTGTAGCTCTCTCTACCATGATTTACACAGTGTGTAAAAATACAGGGCTCCAGCAATCTTGAACAAGAATTCTGGGGGCAAAATTAGCACAGACAACTGTGTTCTTTCCCAATATTTCCTTACTGAATCCCTGATCCAACAAGCAATTCTTAAATAGAATAAAGATGCTGTTTCTTTTGATATAAGATCTATTTGGTGACTGGACATTTCACTATGGAGATTGATATGGAAATCTGAATTTTCTTTCAGGGTATTTCCAAGCACTGATTTGTTGTGCTGTCATCCTGCTGCAGTGACAGCTTTTTATGAATGTGTGCATGATTCAGGTAACATGGCTTTTTACTTGGAACCCTACCATATTTTCTCATCATTTTCCATGAGAAAAATATGTTACGAGAAGTCAGAAAAGCTTCACTTCTTTTTGATGGATAGCACCATCTGGAAGCACCCTGTAGCTGTGATTCTTTGCACATTTAACTGAGACAATGTGTTGTCAAATATGGGTTTTACTTCTAAGTAAACATGCAGAGATCAGGTTGCACATCTTAGCTATGCCATTACCGAGTCTCAAAATATTTTATAAATTAATGTTTCCTATGCTTCTTTTCTCCATTGCCAACTCAGTCCAGGCTAACTGTATAAGATTATGATCAACTTTCTTTAAAATGGTGCTTCCTAAAACTGTATTTGGAACTAACTACACATCCCAGAATCTTCAGCCATACTGAAAATGTTGAGAGAGGGAGAGGATTGGTCAAAAGAGCAGACATGACACTGAAATCATGGTACCAAGTCAATAATTTACAACTGGTTGGCAGAAGAGGCATCTTTTAATTGATTAATTAAAATGCAAGTTTCATGAAAGTTTCAGATTACTAAAAGAGCCATGCAATAGTAAATTTTTCCATTTATTTTTGAGGAAAAAATCCAATTGTAAAGTTCAACACTGATGTTTCTTCATAGAAGCAAGGCACTGTAATAAAATAAGTGAACTGTAAGGAATAGTAAGAGAAGGAAAGCTGAGACATGAATAAAACTGTAGTATGATAGAAAGATCATAAAGGATGTCAAGATATGGCCTTTAGGTTAGATTATGTCTCATGGCAGTCCAGATCTTTTACAAATGCTGTGGATGGTAATAATCGATCAAGCAGCACATTGCAGTAAATATGAGACCAGTTAGGAAATGTAAACAGTAGAAGTAGAAGCAGCTTTTCGGAAGATGTACAAACCAAAGGACCGATGAGAAACTGGAGGAAAGAATGAATGGGCAATACATGGGCTGTAGTGAGTTATAGAGAAGGTTTTGAGAGAAAACATTCAGAAGCTGTTGCAAAAATAAAAAGGACGGAAGGCATTCCTTGAGTCTGGGAAAGGAGGAAATAGAGCAGGGGTGTTCAGCCTTAACAACTTTAAGTTGTGTGGACTTCAACTCCCAGAATTCGATGCTGGCTGAGGAATTCTGGGAATTGAAGTCCATACATCTTAAAGTTGGACGCCCTTGTATAAATACAATATTAGGAAGAGACTCAGTCTGACTTCTTGATTCAATGGAGAATAAAGATGGGACAGGAATGACACAATCAGACTTACAAGGTTTTCTTAATATAGTCTGTTTTAATAAAGCTTAGTTCTAGTCTTCTTGTGGAGTCCAGACAACCTTGAAGGGCTAACATAGTCTGGTTCTACAATTAGTGGAGTGGAGCAATCATGCCAGGCAGCAATGGTTGAATTTCTTCATAGATCCTACAACAGGTAAGCTACCTTGACACTCCCAGCAGAAGATCCTGTCCTTTCCAGTGTTGAACATAAGACAATAGTCTGTGACAAAATATTTCCAGGCATTTAAAATTGTACATGACTATTGTACATGGAGTCAGGTGAGGTGCCATCTTGTCCTTTGTCTCGCACAACAATATGATTTGGATCAGCCGTTCATCTTTACAGTTTGGAAAGCTCTGTGTAGAAAGATCAGCCCCATACAAGATGAGCATTTCTGCACATTTCTTAAATGTATAGAAAAGGGCATTTCAGCAGATGTTGCTTCTCAAAGACAGACTATAACTGTGGGGCACTGTAACCTTTGGGGAACGTAATATGAGAAATGTAGGGAGGGGGTAGGGCCACCTCTTTCCTTACATTCATTTTTAAATGCCTGGAAATATTTTGGCTCCCCTCTAAATGCTGAATATTGTTATGGAAGACAACATAGGAAATACATTTCCTATAGTTTATTTCTTACAGCTTTCAGTAGGAAAACAAAGTGTGAGTGGACAAATCCAAGTCTTCTGCAATGAAACACTCCAGTGCTGTTTTTTTTCCACCAACTCAACAAATAGAGAATGACCTGAGGAGATTTTTATTTTCTGATGGTTTAGTTATCATCATCAAACAAAACAAAGCCCAAAGTCAAGCAAAGGCACATTCACCTCTCAAGTTTTTCACTTTTCTCTATTCATTTTCTTGTCTTCCTCCACTTCTGAAATGTAATTGAGAATTGCTTGGAACCAGAGCTTCTGCTTCATTTATTGCTATTGTGGACTGCCCCAATAGCAGATTGTGATGGGCTACATGGAGATAAATCAGGAAGTGTATCATACAGAAAAAAATAGTAAAACTAAAAATCAAAGTTATCTTCAAGCTGAGCCTGGTTTCTGATGATTTCCATATAAAAATCCATGCAGGGTGTTTTTTTGCATAGTAGGGAAGTAGCTTGCTGTTGCCTTCTAACAAGATGTTTTTCCAACTGAGATTTCCAGGTGGATCCAGTTTCAAATACTAACCAGGTTTGATGCTGCTTAGCTTTCTAAATCACCAAGGCAGCTAGATGACACATGTGGAAATATATTTTTTTTAAAAAAATAAAATATATAACAAAACCAGACTATTTGATTCTATAAGTGTGATGCACATGGACAGAACATAGTAGTAATGAAGAACCTTTCCAGAAATGATCCATTCATTCCCTAGAGGTGACTTATAATGCCAATTCACCTACTTTTTCCATTTTTCTAGTTCCTTTCTGCTCTTCCTCTTGGTCCTGGAAGGAAGATCATCTAGCTCCCTAGCTGTGGCCCTTTCAAGTCCCCTAACTTTCACTACACGGCCAAGGAAATTATTACACAGTGCCTGCAGAACCCAAGAAGTTAAAGCATCTGTCTTTGTCTTTTGAGAAGACCGTGCTGAATTTATACTTCCTTTTTTAAAAAAAAAATCAATATCCTTTGCTGTTTGCTGACAGCAGTTTTCATTTGTTTTTATGAGATGCAGCTGTTGTCTGCTCTTCAGGTGCTGGCCCTTTCCCTTTTCCCAGCTAATCTCAACCCCAGTTTGTGCTGTTTCACCTTTTGGAGAGTGAGTGATAAGCAGGCCAATTTCTCTGGCTTCAGCAGATGGAGGTGACCCCTCCATTTTTCCCCCTCCCTACTTCCCAGTCAAAAACTAAGCTGCATTTCTATTTAGGATGACAAAAGGTGCAGTTTCAAGTGAAAAAGTGAGATGAAAACAAAATACTTCCTCACTCTATGGTCCTGTTCACACAACACACTTAACTGGGTTTGGGCAGGAAGTGGGTGATACAGTACTACAAGTACATCTTGCAGCTCTAAAAATGTCTAGCCAATTAACCCCAAATTAAATAGGTACAGACCTGGGCTTATTTGGAACTAAACTCTTTCCTCCAGTGCTGTGCGAATGACTTATTAGCAAGTTAATTGTCCCTTTTGAGGTCCAGGACCAAGATAAAATCCTAAAGAAGTCAAACACATCTAAGGTCTCTCTAAATACCCTGCCTTTACAGGCAGTAAAAAAAAGGGGAAGGGGCAGAATCAGCCAGCCAGTTTAGGATAGTGGTGAAGATGCTCGGCTAGAAATCAAGAATCTGAGAGTTTTCACTCCCTTAGGTGTGAAAGTTGGGTGGGTGAGTGATTTTAGGGCAGTCTCTCTCTTCCCCCCCAACTGACCTCACAGGCTTGTTGGTCTGGGGGAAAATAGGAGGCAGGAGGATCAGACATGTATGCAATCTTGAGCAGATGGAAAATAAAAGTGGGGGAGAAATCTAATAAATACAGGGGTATATAGGTCCCTCCTGTCATGCCTGTAGCTGTAGCTCTCTCATCAAGTTCCTGTGGATTTTTTTTACATTTTCCCCCTGATATGTGGGTGGATGTGGAAAGACTGGGAAGGTGGGGGGAAAACTGTAGTCTCCCAACCTCCTTTCCAAAAGATGGGAGGACTATTAATCTGGATAGCTGATCAAAAACCTGGGATGATCAATTGATACAATAGAAGTGAATTAACCGTCTAGAAGATGGGATAGTTGAATTATTCATGGCATCTGAACAAGGCCAAGTCTGTTGGCACAAAACAATTAACCTAGTCACAGAATTTTCTGGTTTCCACGTTAGGTCTTTCAATAAATAAAGATTTTAATCAGTGTAAGAGGCCAAGCCTACATAACCTTCTAACTATAATTTACCTGTTATATGTATATCTATTTTTCTTCTAATAATCTGAATGGGGAAGTTATTAATTTTCTTTTACACATAACCTCCCTCTAAGATAAAGCATTTGTTTCTCTGTGTTTTTCTTTTAACTGGTTATGCTATTATTTTTTAATCTCTGTTTACTACCCAGAGTTCCACTGGTTAGATGAGTGGCCATATAAATTTCTTAAATAAATAAATAAATGTGTTTTTGTGGCTTAAAATTGAATTTGATTCTTTCAGTATTAATAAATCATGCTAATCACTTCATTACATTGATGCCTGTGACCCATGAAGCTAAACTCAGCCCACACAGTTATTATACAATATATTTCCTGGTATTATAGTTAATTGGGAAAAGGTGTTGTTAGGCAAGCTGTGATTCACAGTCCCATGTTTTCCTGGATCACATCAACTGTAATCCACCCACTGTGTCAAAATGTTGACATTTTCATTGACTACCAATCCATTTCTGGACTCAACCCCAATTAATTAGCTGTAATGTTTAAAACCTATTTTGATCTGAAGAAGTACTTATTCCCATTTTTACCTAACTGGAACTTAAAGCCCTTATTTTACCGTTTTTCTGAGGGCCAAATGTGGTAAAGACAGCTTTTCAACAGTGGCTCCTCACTATGTCTTGCCATTCCTAGAAAACTCTTGCATCTACAACCTGGTCTTTTCAGCACCAGGCAAAGACTTTTCCATTCTTCATGAAATTTTAAAATTATTTGGAGAGCTTTTACATTTTTGCACTGTTTTATTTTTGCAGTAGACTTTAATTGTGTTTTTTGATGTCCCATGGTGTTTTCGCTGCATGCTGCCAATACTTTTTCTATATGTTCCTTAATACTCACTGATTTATTTTGACCTTTTAGTTTTTAATTTAACTGTATGCTACCCACCTGATGGAAAGAAATAAATACATAAAAAAAAGAAGGAAGAGTGATTCCCCTCTCCTTTTTGTGGCATTTCTGATAACATGGAAAAATATCCAAAGTTTATTAGCAGAATGACATTGGTTTATAAAAGATTGGGACATATGCAGAGAGTCTTGCAGATTGCCTTGGCTTGAAAGCTAGAGTCAGACACAGAAGTGTTCATATTTGGCTCCTGTATGAAAGCAGCCACCCATCATCATTTGCTTTGTTCTTAGATATTCTACACATGTTTTCAGGGAAGAGCCAAAGTCAGTAGAAAAGGATACTTGTTTTGTATTCAGACAGCCCTGTGCTCTGCCTTGAAGGTAGGACCAGGAAACACTCTTATCTAAAACAATGGAGGGCCATTGTAAGCCATTTGCTCTGAAGGAAATTGGTTGGGGAAACCATAAACTCGAGATTATGGGGCCAGATCTATAAGGTACAGGATGAAGGAGAACTTTGCAGAACATCTCTATTCATTTCTTTCAATTAATTTGCTCTCTCTTGAGCTTTCATGCAAATTCACATCCTTTCATATCAACAGAGACACTAATCTTCTACATTATGTCAAGAAAAAAACATGCTCTCATCCCAAATTAGCATTAATAAGTAATAAGGAACCAGCATAATTAGAATGGAGGAAGAACATTTGATGAAGGATGGCTTTGACATTTCATGTGGGCTACATTGGAGGTCCCAGTGTTACATAGAGCCACCAACTATCAGCATTATATGCATGATGTAGACCATATTTGGCTGCCTTATATAGGGCTGATGAATGGTTTGATATGGAATCAAGCAACTTCCTTTGTTGTATATTGTATATACAGTTTAATTTTAATCATGATTACCCTTGGAAACTTTCCCTAACAAAGAGGAACATGATAAGTAGATCTTATATGGATATCATTACTATACTTTTCCATCTTTCGTTCTAAAACAATGAATCTCAAAGTGTTGCCTGCAGACACTGGCCTCAGTCTTCCCAAGTTCACAGGTCCTAGCCTAGTCCCTCCTCAGCTCCATCTCCCTTGCACACCAAAAGTTAAGTTCGAAGTATGAACAATAGCTTAGAACTGGTTCATTGAAGCATAGTAGTTTTAATACAAGTAGCATTATTAAAATAACATTCATAAGACTGCTCATAGTGAATGGCTCTCGAGTGCAATTATTAACAGTTAAGTCTATATGTGCTGTGCTAAGTAGAACTATGATCTTGCTCAAACAATCCTAAAACAAATGTGTGAATAAGAATACAATAAGTACCTAAAAGGTTTTTTTAATCAAGCTGAAGGACTACTTGTCTTTGGTACTCAAAGATTTCTACTGGCAAACATTCTGATCATCAGGTTTGTGCTAAGAGCATTTATTTGTACAGCATGAGATATGTAATATGATTCAAGTAGTAAATAAGTACTTACTTTGGGATTAAAAATTTTGTACAAAAATTAGTATAAAAAGATCTTTAAAAATTGAGGGGAGAGAAAGGCATACACAGATGCAACCATAGTCATTATCTTATTTGCCAAAAATGTGAACTCAATGCTTTTAAAGATAGAAACGTAGGGAGGAAAGCATTTGTTTAACTGGGTGGTCCTCACATTTTCCAATGTTTGTTTAGTTATCCATGATTGCAGAAACTTTGAGAAACATTCTTCTAAAGAGGTAAAAAAGAAAGATATGAGAAAATAAGAAAAAAAATAACCCAATTGTTTTTATATTGCCCTTGTTACCTGCCTTGTTTATAACTCTGCATTTGATCTTAGGGAATGTTGACACCCTGGCCAATTACCTGAAAAATGAACACTTTGATCCAAGTCCTGGGACTTTCACTTTCACCCATAAAATCAGTACCTCCTGAGGGACACTTGAGCAGCCCAAATGCTGTTGCTGTCAACACCATTTGCTGTACTTGCTTATAGTCCATAGCAGAATGCAGCGAGGAGGAGATTGGCCATTATGAGTGAGGCACGATGTGAAATTATTTCCAGCTACAGCTAGGATGCCCCCTAGCCCTGATCATGATGATTGCAACAAGCACAGACTAAAGTCTTAGTCATACTGAAAAGGGAGCCCTTGTATCATGCAGAATATTCTTGCTTTGCTCCAAGTATGGGGAAAAAATACAGTAAAGCAATAAAATATAGCTCCCTCCCCAAATTTTAATCAGTTTAAAAGACACAAGAGAGATGTTAAAAATAAATTCAAATTATGTATATTGGGAAGATGATGTTTGTATGCGTGTATCTGTAAGGATTAAGTTATCTGGTTCACAGATTCATTTTTCATCTTATATCTAAAGAAGGATTTAATCAGAAAATATGTTCCCTCCCAAAATAGACTAAAGTTAATTTTGTTGTTCAGTCACTCAGTCGTGTCCGACTTGCATGACCCCATGGACTGCAGCATGTCACTGCCTCCCAGAATCCACCCAAATCCATTCCTATAACATCCACAATGCTATCTAACCATTTTATCCTCTGCCATCCCCTTCTCCTTTGCTTACAATCTTTCCCAGCATCACAGTCCTTTCCAATGAATCCTTTTTCACGTTCGGTGGGCAAAGTATTTGAGTTTCAGCTTCAATGCCTGTCCTTCCAATGAACAGTCAGGGTTGATTTCCTGTAGGATTGACTCGTTTGATCTCCTTGCAGTCCAACAGACTCTCAAGAGTCTTCTCCAGCACCATAATTCAAAGGAATAAATTCTTTGGCACTCACCCTTCCTTATTGTCCAACTCTCACAGCAATACATTACTAGTGGGAAAACCATAGCTTTGACTATATGGATCTTTATTGGTAAGGTGATGTCTCTGCCTTTTAATATGCTATCTAGGTTTGCCATAGCTTTCTTCCCAAGGAGCAAGCGTCTTTTGATTTCATGGCTGCAGTCACCATCTGAAGTGATCTTGGAGCTCAAGAAGGTGAAATCTGCCACTGCTTCCATTTCTTCCCCTTCTACTTTCCAGGAAGTGATGGGACCAGTTGCCATGGTCTTAGTTTTTTAATGTTGAGTTTCAAGCCAGCTTTTGCACTCTCCTCTTTCACCCTCATCAAGAGGCTCTTTAGTTCATTTACTGCCAATAGAGTGGTATTGACTGCATATCTGAGGCTGTTGATTTCTCGCAGAATTCTTAATTCTGGCTGTTGATTCATCCAGCTTGGCAGTTTGCATGATGTACTCTGCATATAAGTTGAACAAGCAGGGTGACAGTATAGAGCCTTGTCATACTCCTTTCCCAATTCTGAACAATCCTTTGTTCCATGTCTGGTTCTGTTACTTCTTAACTAGCATACAGGTTTGCCAGGAGAGATGTAAGCTGATTTGGTAATCATCTCTTTTAGAATTTGCCACAGTTTGTTGTGATGCACACAGTCAGAGACTTTAGTGTAGTCAATGAAGCAGAAGTAGATTTTTTTTGGAACTCCCTCGCTTTTTCCATGATCCAGTGAATGTTGGCAATTTGATCTCGAATTCCTTGCCTCTTCGAAATCCAGTTTGTACATCTGACAGTTCTTTGACATACTGCTGAAGCCTAGTTTGTAATATTTTGAGCATGATCTTTCTATCATGTGAAATGAACACAACTGTACAGTAGTCTGAACATTCTTTGGCATCTGTATTCTTTGGGATTGGAATGTAAACTGATCTTTTCTAATCCTGTGGCCATTGATGAGTTTTCCAAATTTGCTGGAATATTGAGTGCAACAGTTTCACAGCATCATCCTTGAGGATTTTAAATAGCTCAGCTGGAATAATGTCACCTCCACTAGCTTTGTTGTTCACAATGTTTCCTAAGACCCACTTGGCTTCCCACTCCAGGATGTCTGGTCCTAGGTCAGTGACTGAACCATCAATGGTTATCAGGGGAATTTAGATCTTTCTTGTAGAGCTCTTCTGTGTATTCTTGCACTCTTCTTAATCTATTCTGTTTCAGTAAGGTCCTTACCATCTTTGTCCTTTATCATGGCCGTCTTTGCACAAAATTTTCACTTGATATCTCTGATTTTCTTGAAGAAATCTCTAGTCTTTCCAAGTCTGTTTGTTTTCCTCTATTTCTTCACATTGTTCATTTAAACAGGCCTTCTTACTATCTCCTTACTATTCTCTGGAAATCTGCCTTCAGTTGCGTATAACTTTCCACTTCTTCCTTGCTTTCACTTTCCTTCTTTCCTTAGCTATTTGTAAAGCCTCATCAGACAGCCACTTCGCTTACTTGCATTTCTGTTTCTTTAGTAGCTGCCTCTTGGACAATGTTACACACCTCCATCCATAGTTCTTCAGGCACACTGTCTACCAGATCTAATCCCTTAAATCTATTCCTCACCTCCACTGCATATTCATAAGGGATATCAGTGAAGTCACACCTGAATGGCATGGTGGTTTTCTTCAATTTTAGCCAAAAATTTTCAATAAGAAGCTCATGATCTGAGCCTCTGTCTTCTCCACGTCTTATTGTTACTGACTGTAGAGAGCTTCTCATCTTTGGCTGCAAATAATATAATTAATCTGATCTCAGTGTTGACCATCTGGTGATGGCCTTGTGTAAAGTTGCCTCTTGGGTTGTTGGAAAAGTGTATTTGTCATGACCAGCTTGTTCTCTTGACAAAATTTGAAGCCTTTGCCCTGCTTCATTGTATTCCATGGCCAAACCTGCCTGTTATTCCAGTTAACTTTTGATTTCCTACTTTTGCATTCCAAGTGTGAGTTTCCTTTTTTAGATGTGAGTTCTAGTAGGCGTTGTAGGCCTTCACAGAACCAGTCAACTTCAGCCTCTTGGGTATCAGTGGTAGGGGCATAGACTTGGATTACTGTAATCTTGAATGGCTTGCCTTGGATTCAACCCAAGATCATTCTGTCATTTTGAAGACTGTGCCCCAATACTGCTTTTCTCATTCTTTTATTGACTATGATGGCTACTCCATTTCTTTTAAGGGATTCTTGTCCACAGTAGTAGATACAGTGGTCATCTGAATTAAGTTCACACACTCCTGTCCAATTTAGTTCATTGATTCCCAAGATGTTGATGTTCAATCATACCATCTCATGTTTGACCACATCCAGCTTACCTTGACTTTCATTAGATTACCTTGATTCATAGATCTTACATTCCAGGTAATAGTGTATTTTACAGCATTGTACCTCCCTTTCACCTCCAGTCACATCCACAACTGAGCATATTTGGCTTTGGCCCAGCCTTTTCATTCTTTCTGGAGCTACTTGTAATTCCTTTGATCTGAGAGGCTCATCTTCTGGGTCCTATCTTTTAGCCTTTTGCTACTATCCATGGAGTTTTCTTGGAGTGGGTTGCTATTTCCTTCTCCAGTCTTGTAGCCCATTTTTCACCAGATGTCCAGGAACCCCAACAACATCTAGCACGGTCCTTGTTAACCCAGGCAACAACTGAGCCAATATGGGTTTCTGTAAATTATCAGTGTTTTAGTAGTGT
>JANHZU010002072.1:503181-518752 GCA_032468055.1 Acrochordus granulatus | reverse complement strand
GCCAGGGTAAAAAGGATTCAAGTACAGTCAGTTAGCAAAAAAGTATTAAAATATTTTGCATAGAGGCTCAAAAACTTATCATAGATAAGGGTGCATTCTAGTGGCAGAAATAAAGCAATGCAAGCAGTTCTGTCCAGCCTGCAAAAAGAGGGCTGGCATCAAGCTTGAGGAGGAAGAGAGGCGAGTTCTGCTTGTGGTTCTCAAACAAACAAAAAGGACTCCTGATCACACACACCCCCATTTTCCTTTCAATGATTGATTGCCACTTTCCAGATTTTAGGCAAAAGACAAAGCTGTAGCAGGGCTGGGCTATACAGTGCATAAAGAGAGGAAGACTGAAAAGAAAGAAAGGGGACTGCTTTTCCCAAACAGCAACTGAATTTTAGGGAACTGAGAAGGCAGTTAGTACTCCTGACCCATTCCATGAATAAAAAAAGGGGAGATTGTCCTCTTGCGTGTCAAACGATGTCCCAAACATCATCTGGGCGTTGAGAATTGCAGAATAAAACTTTTCTTATCCAAGTTGTAGAATGTTTTTGAATGTTTTGCAAGGAAAAAAATTGAAAGAAGGGAGGAAAGTTTTGTGGTATGTGCCTTACCACTTAGAATCCCCTTATTATACATTGTAATTCATTCCTCTTGCCACTACACGGGGTTCACTTCCCTGAATTCTTCCCACCCACCCATCCACTTCTCTACCCCCAGTTCCTGCTTTAAATTTAGACTGCTTAAGGTTAAGGGGGAGGGAGTTATCATGGATCTATCTGTGTCTATCTCATACACCCAAACAGAGTGACAACAAAAGCCCCAGGGGTTTTTTGTGCATTATTATATCAATTGTGCATCAGTGAAATCCACCAGACAGACTGTTGTCTTGTAGGGCAACACCATGTTGTATATAGACACACCCATCACATGAAAACCTATGAAGACAGAGTTGATTCTAGAGGAAGTGTAAACTTGATCCTGCAAGGAACTCCTCAGCTTACAGCCCAGCTGCAATGCATCCCTGCCTGACAACAAGAGTCTGCACAAGGAAATCCATGCTGGTCTTGGGAATATTCTTGGGCATAGAGCATGTAGTGATAGCAAGGTAACAGTACCTAGGTCAAGGTTACATTCTTGTTGTGAGCATTGCCAGCTGACCACACAAAATTATGCTTGGCTTGCTTCTTTGCCTTTTCTACCTTCTTCTTTGATCTAAGAAACGCCACTAATAGAGCTTTTTTCACAGCACAGAGATAAGCACTATCAATTCCTGAATGTTATGGCTGTTAAAAGGCACAGAAGCCAACCCGTGCTTAATTAAAAAAAAGTTGGCAGTCCAATATGCTTCTCCGTTCCCACACATTGGGAATAAATTCTCAATGAGTTCAGTGGAATTTGCTCTAAAGTCAGGGAATACATGTTTACAATTTGGGGCATTGAAAATAAACATGACACCAGTTGAGCCCAAATTTCTGAGTGTTTTGAAATTTTCCCTGCAGTTTGTAGATGAAAAAAACACACACTTGATTTCTTCTTGCCCAGCATAAAGGTGGCAATTGGATGCCTTCGGGTGGTGTGTGTTGGAAGCCTCGAAGTCAAAAGCTGCACAGTCACCCCACCCTGCTCCCTCCCCTCCCCTCCCCTCCCCTCCACTACACACACACACACACACACACACTTGGAGTGTGCACTGAGCTTGCCCTGGTTCCTGGCACCAATTCAGGCTGAGGTGTCATTGGGATCTCAGATTGCAGCAAGGGTCTGGCAGGCAGCCAGGGGCAGTCTATTTAAAAGACATGCCTGCTCGGCACTATTCAGTCTCTTTAGAAACTTCTCCAGGGGGAAAGTGTTGGGAGATCTACAAAGTGGAATTCTTTTCTTTTTCTCTTTTCCTCCTTTGCTCTCTTTGTCAAAGAGACTTTGTAAAAAAAACCCTTCAACAGAAAACCTCTTTGTTGTTTTTAACCTAATCTAGGAAAAGGAGGTTTTTTTAAAAAAAAATACAGCCAGTCCCAAGCTAAATCTCTTCTTGACAAAGCCCAGCTTTACCTGCTTTAGTGCTACTCCAGACATTTTTTAATTTGCTGCAGATCATATCAGGACAGTCGGAAAGAAGCTTGTTCAATTCTTTGCTTCCTCCCCAGCCTCTAGCAGACTTTGCTTTTTAGTGGGGTGTGTGGATTATTTTATACTTCTTTGTGCAGCCTCACCAAAGCTATTCTTGCTCTTTAAATTTTTTTAATCCCTTTTCCGGTGACTTTTTTTTCTTTTTTGAATTACCAACCTGTTGCATCTGTAGTTCTTGCAACTGTCAGCTGCAGACAGTCTGTGATAACATTTCTTTTATATCAATATAGGTATTCTTCTTAAACATTCTGACTAAGCTCTTTTGGAATCTAAAGGAGGAGAGACTTTTTTTTTTCTCTCTCTCCAAAAAGAACTTTGTTTTTCCTTTAATAAATCCTGCATCGGTGTGCCTGGCAGAGCCTTGAAGATGTTCCTGGTGCAGGCGCTGCTTTTGTCTCTGTGCCTGGGGCTTTCACAGGGCTTGGGTTCCTTTGTGCACTGTGAACCTTGTGACGAGAAAGCCCTCTCCATGTGCCCTCCCAGCCCTGTGGGCTGCGAGCTGGTGAAGGAGCCCGGTTGTGGATGCTGCATGACATGCGCCCTGGCTGAAGGGCAGTCCTGTGGGGTGTACACAGAGCGATGTGCCCAAGGATTGCGCTGCCTGCCACGCCAAGGCGAGGAGAAGCCCTTACACGCCCTGCTCCATGGCAGAGGGGTCTGCCTCAATGAAAAGAGTTACAGGGAGCAAGCTAAGAATGGTGAGTCCTGCCCTGGGCCTTGGCTCAGCTTCCTTTCTTTACTTTATACTGCTGGTGGGGGAGAGGGCTTCCCTGTCTGCTTGTTGCCTGCCACGCACTGAGCATCCTCTGAACATCTTTCTTTACCTCCTTCAAGCATGTTTTAGGCATCATCAGGTCATTTTTCTAATCCAATTATGCTCGGATCTGATGCCTCTCTGACATTCTCCTCCCTTCCCACTTTTCTTCTGCAGGGCCAGTTCTTTTTCTCTGGAGCTATCTTCCTGTTTCCCAACCGAGTCTTCAAGTGCATTCCTATCTTGCATAACTTCTGCCACCCTGACTAGACCTCCGTTTCTCTCCCTGATGGATTTCCCTCATTACTGTCTGTATTTCATACCTCCTCCAATCTTTACTATGTTCTCCTTACACTCAACCCAAGCACCTTCATCCATCTGTTGGAGATGACAGGATGTTACAGCAGATAACTTGAGTCACTCAGCAGAAAGAGCAGGATGTCCCTAAGAAAGTACTGTTGGCTTACCCTGTTTCGAAGTAAATGCATGTTGCCATCTCAAAGAAGGGAGGCAAAAGGTTAAATCCCAGTTCTACAAACAGCTGCCTTTGGTACTTACCCCTGGCTCTCCATCAACATTACTCTGCCCCAGTAGTGCTAGGTTTAGCATCAGTCTAACTTTTTGTGATTCAACATGGCACCTTTTGCATCAATGTGGCAGAATAACACCGATATCCAGTTGAGTCCCATAGCCCCATCACATGCTCAGATTGAGTTTCCCTTTGACTCCATCTGTAGGTTGTTGCAGGGGAAGGCAGGGTGGCATCAAAATGAACAGGTGCAACAGAATAATGAAAATACTTGGACGGAATAAAAAAGAGATAGTTTTGAAAGGAAAACCTTGGTCAGCATTCCTTCCTAGAAAGAAACTCTCAAATCCAATCCCAACTTGACTTTTTCCTGACTCATTAGTATTATTTCTTCTTCCTCTTCTTTCCATGCAAAACCTCCAAAGAATTTCATTCTTTTCTTCTCTCCGTCCTGCAAAAAGCCATTCTTTTATTATCTCTCCCCTTCTGCAAAATCCAGCATCTGCTGAATGCTTGTTGCATCTAAGCAGTGAAGAATTGCAGCTATAAGCTTCTTCCTAACCTTCAATAAATATTGTTTCATTTGTTGTCCCCTGCCACCCCCCGCTACCCCCCCACTTCTCTTCTTTGAAAGCATTGGCTCCATTTGGTTGTCATTTCATTTGGCAGAGTAAAAGTTTCTTTTAAAAAAATCAACAAATTTGCCAAATTTCAATCGCTGTGTTTTTTTTTTGGAAGAAGTTAAAGCCAGAGATTTTGGTGAAAGTAGTCTTGTGGAGGTGGACGAAGAAAATCAGGGAAGAGATTTAATTTGATTTTCTGTCTTGGAACTCAGAAAACTATGTAAAGAACAGCTCACCCTACAGCTAAGTAAAATATCTTCCTTGCACTCATGTGCAGCACTTTAGATTGTGAAGATGTATGTGTGTGTGGGCAAGAACGCTGGCCAGGAACACAAGCAAAATGGCTACTTATAGGGATAGCAACATGTAGAGAGATTCACCCTTCTCTGTTAAGAGTTACAACAGTGCCCCTTGCAGACTGCTGAAACCTGCAGCATTTTGAGTTTGGATTTAATCTGAATACACCCTTGTATTTTGTCTGTCTGTCTCTCACCCTACGTTTCCTCCTCACATTTTCTGATCCCAGCTGAGCAGCAGGTGCTCCAAGGCAATGGGTGTCAGCCGAGTGGCCACAAGCTGATGCATGCCTTGTGAAGACCAAAGAGTGATTAAGCAAAGCATGGCACCTCCCTCACTTGCCTGTGGCTGTTGAAAGCTTTTTAAAACAATTTCCTTCATGGGGGTGAAATCATTATCAACCTTGACCAAAATGGAGTCCAAAATCTAAGTCACTGCTTCCAAGGAAGCATGTTGGGTGGGCCTGATCCAATCCACAAGCTGTTTATATATTACACTACACCATCTAATTCTGAAAAGTTGGTGTGGCATAATACATTGTTTGAATCCAACCAGGGGAGCTTGTGAACCAAGGTTATAGCTTACTGTCTTGTAATGATCCAGCCAATTGTAGTTTATTCAGACATAAACAAACAATGGTTTAGCATATGTGCCATCAGCAAATGCATCTGGGTCACTCATTTTTCCTTTCTGTCCTTTTATTTATTTGCATCCTTCCTTTAGAATTTTTACAAATAACTCAAGGTGGTGAAAATATTTAACACACCTTCTATTTGCCCCACAATAGTAACCCTGTGAGGTGAGTTAGGCCGAGAGAAAGTGTCTGTCTCAAAGTCACCCAGCTGGCTTGTGCCAAAGGCAGAACTCACAGTTTCCCACTTTTTAGCCTGGTGCCTTAACCACTACACCAAACTGTTTGTCTTTTATATAAATAAAATTTCCGAAGTGTCTATCAGTTTAATAAACAATGGCAAACAAAGCAAACATGACACAAATGGCTGCTCCGTTAACCTTGGCCAAGTGACAATGAGTCTTCAGTGGAATTGCAGGATCACTAGGCTGCTAATATGTGGTATGCAATTGTTTCTGATATCCTCTGTGTTAGAAGGCAGATCTTGATCAATCAGATTGCTCTTGATAGCTTATCTTATTAAAATGATGAGGAACAACTGGCATAGATATATCCTTACCTTTGCCTCTCAGAATGGATAATTAGATATCTATCAATACCAAATGTCTTTTTGAGATGCCTGACTATCCCAAGGGTTGTCATAGCATTTGAATGGCACTGCAAACTTCCAAATAGCTCTTCCTTTAGAAATATTTTCCTGGTCCATCAACTTGCCAGTCACTTTATTCTCTATGCCAAATCTTGTAAATTAATTTTAAAATACATTATTTTGCTTCTTAGTTAAACTTTAATCCAAGCATGTTATAGGTGGACCACCAAAAACTCCTCTTCTCAAATACAGAAGGGATGGGAATGGATGGTTCAGATGTAATCAGATATTTATGCCTGTAATATTTTTTAAAGCAGGATATTTTTTTTAGGGCAAAACTTGGGAGGGAATATTTTAGCCTCAGAACAGCAGAATGTGAGAACAGTGAAGTATACTTTTTGTAGGCATGTTTCTAAGCAACTATTGAAGGGGAAAAATGAAGTTTGACTTGAACTTAAAGGTTTGTGCCGAGGTTGGATAAGGGTCTAAGGAGTGAGTCCTGGCTATGGTTATTCCTCAGAATTGGCCCTGTGCTGGATAACAATGAAAGAGTAAAAGTCAGACCTTTGTCTAAAACAAAAGTCATGCACATTTTAAAATAACAATAAGCAAAACAGTTGCAGTGCATTATTTCCATTTGGACAGAATATGTGATGAGACTTCTAAAACTTATAAGACCTTTGTTTTTCTGACATTAGATGCTATGGGATGCAACAGTGTGGATGTGCATCCAATCCAGGGAGATTAGTAGCAGTAAGCTTTCCATGTCCAAATATCTGAAGGGTTCTCAAAGAGAAGAAGTGGACTTATTCTCTGTTACCCCAGCAGGCAGGATTCAAACTATGAGCCAATGAAACAGGTTGCCACATGAAATGATGAATTTACTTTGGCTGGAAGTCTTCAGACTAAGGCTGGTGATAATCTATGAAAGATGCTCAAGTGGATCCTGCATTAAGCCAGGGGTTGGACTTGATGATCTCTCAGGTACCTTCCAAAATTATGACCCCTCCATATTACTTTCTCAGGTACAGTAGCTGGTTAACCACTCCCTTCCCCTAAAAAGAAACCAAGGTATGTGTTTTTTCCAACCATTTCATCTATATGATGTCAGTTCCATTCATTTTCTTATGCTTCTTTAGCTGCAAAAAACACATAGACAGAAATACCACACATGGATTTTTCTTCCTAGAATCATATTGTATGCCCTATGTGGGTGTGTTCTGCATACCTCTCCATGGTGATGGTTTTTATATTTTTCCTGCATGTAGAAAAATAGCACATGCAAAGGAAACTGATGTGTTGAAATATCCTCCCCCCTTGTTCTCCTGCCTTGGGAGCATTTGGGTGGGGACACTTGACTCCCTGTATGCAGTTGGAAGAGATCCCCCCACCAGGCTTTTTGAGCATTGAGTTCTTGTCCAAGATCATTCACACCCTTTAACCTAGTGTTTCCTAACCTTGGCAGCTTTAAGAAAGCTTTTAAAACTCCCAGAGTTCCCTGGGCAGCATGGGGAAGGTGGGATGAAGGCTGGGCGGGGAATTCTGGTTGTTGAAGTCCACTCATCTTAAAAGCTGCCAAGGTTGGGAAACACTGCTTTTAACTCTGCGAAAGGCTTTTTTCTACACGTATTTGCAGTTGTTGCAGAAGCAACCCCTAGTGGCTACATGCTGCAATAGCAACTGTGTAAAAGAAATAACATGCACTATCCTCCAAGTAGTAATTGCTGGCCTGGGTTTTCTTTTTTCTACTGCTTGCTTTGGCTTCGCGACATCACACACCAGCTGTTCTCTAACTTAACTTCTGAGAAGGAGAAGGAAGTTAGTAGTCCAAGCCTATGTTTACTTCTTAAAAGCAAGAGCCACCGGGAGTTATTTTCACACTCTTCATTTTTTACTTACTCAGTAGAAGCGGGAGAGCCATATGTTTGTGGCAGAACGGATTATTTTTGTGTACATTATTGGTGCACACAAATTGTGAGGATGGCTGGGTGCAGAAGAACCTGAGATTACTGCCCCTTCTATGTTACAGAGAAGAGGGAATTCCAAGATATGCCAATTTTATCAATCGCTGAAATGTTCCCTTTTAGCCTTTTAGTAAAGACAAAGGGGCCTCTTCTTTTTTGCCCTGATCTCTGTTGTCAGATCTTGGAGGTAAAAAGTCCCTGCTCTGCCTCCATTGCTGCTTGCTACCCATGAGTAACCACCATCTTTCAGTCACTTTCTCTCAGCTCAATCTCCCTCACAGGGTTGCTGTTGTGGGAAAAATAAGAGGACAGTGTGTTAAATATGTTCACCCCCTTGAGTTATTGGTCAAATAATAAAGATGGGATACAAATAAATAAATATTCTGGTTCAGATGGCTCACATATTGGATCAAACCATATTTGTAGTAACCATGATTTGTTGAACAAGTCATAGGGAAACCATAAATGTTACTTGCAAACCACAATTACTGGGTAGCTTGTATAGGTGAGGAACCTACTAATTAGAGATCCCTGCCACCTATTTATATCATTGGTTACATGCATGTGATGCTCGCTTACACTGAGTGGAGAGGACAACTAAGGTGCGGTTTATGAAACACTGCAGCAACGTGGAGAATTGCTTATTAGGATCTCCAACACTATTGCTGGTGCAAAACATTGACCCAAATTCTCTTCACTTCCCCTTTTTTTTGCTTCTGAAGAAACACAGAATCTCTCTAGTAGACTTGCTGATTCAGGAAACCAAGAGTGAACCCAAGCTGTTGTTTAGAAAGCAGGTTGCCTTATAACTGTCTTTTAAAACTGCTTTGTCACATTTGCAAGAGAAGCAGGAAGATTCTCTTGATAGGCTGCAGATTTCATATTTTCTTGTGTCTCCAACATAATTCCCCTTGCAGCCTCTATTCAAATGAGTTTACTTGGGCCGGCAATAACAGAGGCAGAATAGCAGCAAAGAAACATCTGGGACTGAATTGTGGGGCAAATGCAGAGTCAGAAAGGGGGAAGGATGATTCTGGGAGACCTGAAGGTTGGCAGGGTGAAGGTTGGGGCGAGGGTCATGGGAGCAGTAATTGATGTGCCTTCTGCAAAGATGAAGATATGTTATCTGGGATGCAACCAGCAAGCCTAGCTGGATGCCTTTTCTCTTCTTTCTTGCCACACAAAGCCAAGACAGCTTCACATACACATATGGTTATAGCCAAGGCTGGTAGTGCCAGGCCTATGGGCTCCCTAAGAAACTGGAAAAACTCCATTCTTTTTTTTAATCTGCTCTGATACATATACTGTATATGAGAGGGGGGACTGAGGAATTTAGGGGGTCCGAGCAAAAAAGTTGAGTTTCTCTTCTTCCTTTGTGGAGGGCCAGCATTTGCACCAGAGAGAAAAAGAAAGAATTTCTACTACATGAACATGTTTCTGCAAATAACATAAGCCTTGGCACCAAATGATTTCATGCTATTTGATCATTTTACAGAGAAGGAGCAACATAGTGATAACAAAAAGAGCTAGGAAAGAAGGCTGCATTTTCTTGAATGGGAGAACGGCAGAATTCACCTCCACTTGGCTTGCATTAGTTCAATGCACAAACAAAACAGAATGGGGTGGTGGGAGAGTATCCTCGAACATGGTTTCCAAGGGGAGACCTTCACACTGCAACGGTACTCTATAAATACTGTTCACTGATGAAGAAAACCTAGTGCTTGCCTTGAGCAAGCGATCAATGTGTCCCTTGCCTTTAGCATTCTCCACTTTGCACTGACAGTTAGGGTCTCTGACAGAAGAATCTTTCCACACTTTTCCTGGAGATGCTAGGAAATGTTTGTCCACTAACAGCTCATTTACATCATGGTTCCATGCTACAGTTATTATTATTTATTAAATTTGTATGCCGCCAAAATCCAAAGACTCTCGGCGGCTAACAACAATACAGTTATCAGGTGCATAAATATTTAATACCTGCCCAACATCCTGAGCTAGTATAAGATGGAAAGCTATACCTCCTAAATATCTGTCAGTTCCAGCATCTGGGGGATGGGAGAGGTTGGAGTGCACCATTTCTTAAACTCCAGGCTACTTTCATTGAACTTGACTTTCTCTTTTGAGGGCCTTCCTCCATTACTTAATCCAAGTGCTATCCATTCATTCTAAAATGAAACAATGCCATCAAAAAATATCCTGAGTTTGTTTCCAGTCCTGTCATCGCTATACTGTATTGGTTCCAGTTGTATTGTCCTGATTTGTGAGTGTGCCTGTCAGTACAGGTAAGAAGACTGCTGTTCTCCTTTAGTTTTGCTTCTGTCTCATTCAGGGCTTTATCATGGGGTACTTGAAGATCTGGCCAGGACATTAGAATAAATTCAGAGCGGAAGGAGGCAGACCCTGCCATCGCTGAACATGTAACTAGATCCTTCAATTAATGAAAGCAACTAGCTGCTGGGCAACCCATCTTCTACAGGTATTTCAATCCCTGTATGATTAAAACTGACTTATAATCATGAAGAGCCCAGTTTAACTTCAGATATTCTGAATATATTAACACAGTAGTGCATATGTACATTCCTTTTCTCCCCCAAATCAAATAGGCAATTTCAGAATACAGTACCATTAAAGCTGAATTGCTCATATGCTCCTCTTTTTCCTTGAATAAAATAAAAGGTTGTATTAAAATAAGCCACCATTCTTTTTCCACCTACCATGTTAGAAGTTACAACTTAGCAGTTGGTTTAAAAATGGATGAAGGAAAGGAGATGAAAGATATTTATTTATTCATTCATTCATTCAATTTTTCAATTTATGCACCACCTGACTCCAGACTGACCTCTGCGTGGTTCACAAAGAAAACAAGCAGGCAAAAAGTACAAGATAAATAGCATTATAAAGAAAAATATATCTAAAGAATAAGATGATTGGACCCACAAAGCAAAAGTATCTTAAGGCTGCTTTCATTCATGAGTAAGAGAAAAAGCTATAATTAGTAAGTCATGATGGTATCATGGTAAATTTTAAGCAGGACAGATCATGAGTGATATACTGGAAACAAATCTTATCATTTGTAAATGCCTGCAAATGTCATTGTTAAAGACACAAAAACAGCTACAGTTGTAGATCCTGGATGGCATTGGGTTCAGTAACTGGGTTCATAGATTGTTCTAAACCAAAAGCTTGGAGTTAAACATGTTGTGCAAGCCTAATCCATAATAGATTATTAAATAGACCCAATGTGACCTAGTGAAAAGCAGATAGGTCTATGGTTATGTCTATTTTTAGCACATCCAATACAATGTGATGTAAAGTGGCCATCCTTGCAAGAGCATGGCATGCAGACATTATTAGCTAATCATCTCCGTTATATCCATGATTACAGTTGCACAGGAGCATGGGCTTATTTTCACTGGGAGGACAGGGTACTTAACTGGGAATCTTTTCCCAGATACCAGAGGTATCGCAAGGATCATATCATTTCCTTGAATTTCCTACCTAAAGTCATACTGCTTCTATTTAACTTGATGGCTGAGTCACTGAAGACTTCCTAGCTTCCTAGTTTTTATTTCCAAAAGGGATGGGTATAACTCTAGCTCTTCCATTTCCTACATCACCACTACTTAGGCCCAATAGACCAATCTCTGAGATAAGGTGCTTGCCCTGCCTAGTGGCAGAATTGGTTATGAAATGCAGCTCTATATTTTGTCAATTACAACAGTAATTCTTTCTCAGAATAAGCAAGGGACTTTATAAAAGCCTATAATGTTCTTACAATGGCCGATGGGAGAAGGACAATATTCCTCTGCTTCTCTGCACTGTAGCATTGCATGGTTCTGACACAATCTACAACAGATGTTGCTGGAGACTGCACTGCAACGGCATTCACCGTTTATTAAATGCTCAGAAGTGTTAGCCTTCCTCCTGACCATATTTCATCACACTCTGAAGGCACAAGTTCCAAAAGGATGAGAATTGTGTCTCTCTTAAGTAAGTGCCTCTAGATTCTGGAAGCAATTTACTCAGAATAAAACCCACTGCGACCTGCCCTATCCAGCCATTAGAACTGGGATAGACAATCTGTGCATCTCCAGATTTGTAGGAGGTTCAAGTTCAATTAACCTCAGCCATCATCAAGTCAAAGAGCTCTTAGCAACCTGCTTCTGTCTATGATAATTTCCAACTTGCTGACCTTAAAAACAATGCAGATGAATGGCATTTTCCCCTCCCTGCAGCTTGCAGAAATAAAATCCATTCTATTGCATCAGTCTCATCTACTATCTTGTTATGTAGTAGTTAGCAAATATAAATTCAAACAGGCTTAATTCTAGCAAGTGAGGAGCTGTAGCTCACCCATGCACAGCTTTATGCTTTGTTTCCACTTGTACCTATCTAACCATGACACAAACATAGCAAAATCATTTTTTATGCTGTATCCCCATGACACTGACTTCAGATTGTCTTCAGTCCATGAGTGAGACATGTTTAAACCTTCCTTAGCTGTACCAGTGTAAAGGAGTGTTTTCTCTTTTATTCCAACGCCATCTGGAAGCAGCTGCAAGATGCATTAGCATCTGTTAGGCTTTGGCATCCATTGTCTTGGACAGAAGACGAATGAGTGGCAGCGACTGGGAATGGAGGATTGGCAATGGGGAAAGCAAAATTCATGCTGGAATATATGGGTGGTCCACAGTAGGCAATGACAGTGCATAGATCCACATGTTGTCAACTTGACATCATCGTTCATTGCAAACATTACTGCAGATACTTTTTTTTTTTTGCAGTTCAGGGTTTAGTAAATAACTTTATAACTTGGTAACATAATGGAATTGGTAATTCCATTAATCCAGATAGGACTTGACCCCAAGTACCTGCTTACACTTAGAGTCACAGTCTTTAACATCCGGGCTTTTTCAGGCAAAAGAGGGTAAAATCTTGAAGCAGAATTGCTTCTTTTAATTTTTTTAAAATCCTTTCATGCTTTTCTTATTCATTTAATAGAAACTAGATATTTGCTAATATATAATATGAAACTATATTGCTTACCTCTAGCAAATGTATCTAACTACATTAGTACCATTCCTTGTATTTCTTACCTGGGAGTTGAACTATGTAGCACTTACAGAGATTTAGATTTATAAAAAATTCCATGATGGAAGAATAATGAATAATGAAAAACTCCCATATTCAGGGAGCGCATTCATACAGTACAATTTAAATTTATTCTGAACTTAAGGCTATAAAACTTTAAAACTGCTGTAGACTGGCAACCAATTTAACCATTTGGCAGTATCATTTTCATCACTGAAAATTGATAAAGCTTGCTTATTTCCCATACAACCTCCAACCTTATCTGTAAGGTAGATCTTTGTCTTGGCCATGGTTCTTTCTTGGAATCTAGACGGTTCTAGAATTATTAACATGCTGAATATTCTTGGTCTTATTTGTATTATTTTTCCACACAGAGTTTATGGATTAGGAATGAGCACAGGTTTCCAGCCCCACATTAGTACCAATTATATTACTTTCATGATCCCGTTGATTATGAAATAGACAGAAACCATGTAAACTAGAGGCTTTCTAATATAAACAGACTAATCAGGTGAAGTTAGCTAAACCCGCCTTCAGCAGCAGATTGGAATTGTGTAGTGCAGCCATCTAATTGAAAAGAATATTTATACAGTTCAAAAGGATTACCAGCTACACAACAGGGTACTGCAGCAGGGATCACACAACAAGCTAACTTGTGATTTACTTGATTATGGTTTATTGAATAGATTTTAACCAGTTGAGCTTTCACAACAGGGTAAGCCCAAACCAAACAAATCGTTTTACAACTGATCGTAAAATGTAAATTTACACTCCCTATCTGTTTAACAGCAGTCTTATCTACAGCAATTAACACTTGTTAATATATAGCTCCATACTTCGAAAAGTTTTAGCTGCTGACTTTTGCATATCAAGCTATTGTTAAAGAGCCAGTCAGACTCATTCTTTTCTCTCCTTTTCCCCCTTGGACTATTAATGCCTCTATTATAGGTTGCAATGGAGGAAAGTTAAGGAGAAAATAGCATGTAACAAATGGCAGCTAGAATAAATAGGCAATTTCTGCCATCCTAGGAAAGGTAAAGTTACCATTGGTCTCAGGGAAAAGATTAGCCCAACTTAAAGTACAAATTATGAAAACAGGACCAAGTGTTAGAGCTAAGTACATCCTCTAGAGTGGAGTCAGCCTTACCATGAGGTTAACCAAAACAGCCACCTGAAGCAGCAGGAACGACTGAAAGAGGAATCAGGAACAGGAGTGAAATGTTGGAGGAGAATACTGTGGTATGTGAGGTGCTAAAAAGCAAGCTAGTCCATCCTAGCTGAACCTTGTCCAGGAATGGGCATCCTACATGTGCCACTCGAGTCCTCATTTTCGAGGAGGCCCTCTGCCCCCAACTCTCTCTGCTTAGAAACTAATGGCTGGGATTTGAGATGGGAAATTATTACATAAGCTCTAAGTTAGACACTTTCAACTTTTAAGATGAAGAAAGCCCCTAACTTCCACCCATGTGTATGAGAGGGCCACATCTACTTTGCAGCCCTATGTATACTGTACCTCTTGACCACTCCTGTCCAAGAGTACTGAGCAGAGCCCAACCTGTATTTGTAGTTAATGGTCCAGTGGATTGACTGAACAAGATACAGTCCAGTTGACCATGAGTAAATTAATCCAAGTGTGCATGTCTAGCACTGCTAAGCTACTTGGATGTCCTTAGATATTGTAGAGAATATTCTGGTCACTAATTTTAAGTGACATCCAACTTCTACTTCAGCTGTCTTAGCTTTTGGCAACCAAATAAATCCCTTGGTCAATCAAACCTCCTCTAGCAGCTTAAAAAAGTCTTGTAGCTTTACAATTGGATAGAGAGAAAAAATCAAAGACCAAAGTCTTTATGATATGTGTGGACAATAGGAGTCCCTGAGTTAAAGGCTGTCCTTCTAGGAATAGTATCTTTCCCATAGTTACCATCCTTAAACAAAAAGATCTACAAGGCATTCTGTACACTGAACAGCCCTTCTCAAGGAATCCTCCAACTGTGAAGACTGAGGCAGCTGCTAACCGAAGCAAGGATCCTGAAGGCAAAAGAAATAAATGAGCGTAAAGTTGCTTCTCTTTTTAAATATCCTGTCACTGCTCTTTCTTTGCTAGATCTCTGCTTGCTGTGCCACTTGTCAACAAAAGAGAAGGAAAGGAGGTACAAATGGAAAAGTGTACAGATGGATTCTAAGCAGGGATCAGGAATTAGTCAGACTATTATCAGGAACACCCAAAAGAGGGTGAGATAAATAAAGAGGTATTAAAGCTGAGTAGCTCACACCATATTAGAATTTGCAATTTGATTGGTGCCATAAAGGGAAATGTTCTGCAGGGGCTATTCAGGTTTGCTTTCCAACACTGATTTGCATTGTGGCTCTACAGGTAAAGCAGTTTGCATGTGCAAATAGGTAGAGGCCTTGACTTTCTGAAGGAACTGTTTAGGAATTTAACCCATTATGAGCTGGACATTGGTGGTTAATCCTTAACTCTTCCACCTGTGTACTGCCTACTGTAGGGAGCAATTATACCCAAAACAAAACAATGGGGGAGAGGAGAGGGGAAACTAGGTTAAGATTTGAAATTATGCTTTGCTCTCTTCTCCCAAATCAGTGTGCATTTAAGACTGAACCTGCATCTTACGATTGATGTGGATATTGTAACTCCAATACTGCCTCACTTTGACACCTATACTATTTTGCCAACTTACTTCATCTATATAGGATGATCCACAGTTTACACCCAGTCAGCAGGAATAATATATTAATTTATGTATTTAAATTTATTGGACACCCAGCTGCAATGGAATCTAAATCTAGATTTAGTGAATCCCAGAACAGTTTGGCTCTAAGAAAAGGGGTCATTCCCTTGAACTGAAAGTCAGTGATGAAATTTGTACTTTATTTGTTAAATTGATTCATACATGGGCATGAGAACCTTTGTTTTGTTTAATCTGTAATAGAATAACTATGGCTGTCCAATCCTT
>JANHZU010002072.1:461176-474396 GCA_032468055.1 Acrochordus granulatus | reverse complement strand
ATCTCCTTGTTTCTAAATCCACACCTTAACCACTACATTAAACTGGCTCTTTTATGATAAATTAAAAAAAAAATCAGCGGGATTAGTAATCTTCTGCTGCAACAACAAAGAGACATGGGAGAACCTTAAAGTCTAAGGTTATGCATAAGTTTTCCCTGAAAATAATCTCTATAGTGCCATAAGACACTGCTGTTTAAAAAGAAAATATATATATATATTTACCTCTCTCCACAAGAGGGAAGCACAGATTAGAGGTTGTCTCAAAGTATCTGTCTGACTGGCAATAGAAAGTTATAAGTGAAAAAAGGCATGAATTACAGAGCCTTATATAAATTGCATAAGTGGCCATAAAAGTGCTGCATTATGTTTCCATCCAAACAACAAAGTACACCTATCAGAGAAATGTGCAAATGTAACATGGAGATGCACACAATGTGCACAAATTGCAGTAAAATCCTACATGGCAGCAGTTTTCAATCCTCAGGGGAAAAGAAATCTGTGGATGTCCACATAAGCATCTCAAGTGTTTGCAAGAATCATTAGCAAGGGATTATTTTTAAAAGACCTACCTATCTGGCAGCATCCAGCTAATGTTGGCTGCTTTGAAAAGCTGGTTAGTGCTTGCACAGAAGATCACAGAGAACCACAGAGCTATACTGGGTTCTGGGACTGGGAAATAGACTTGAGCACACAGCCTGTCTCCATGTAGGCTTACCAGTATAATCTATCGGCAAAGATTTTCTGTTGGTCTCCCATCAGAATACTAAGTCCATCCCTACTTGGTTTTTCTAAGGTAGATACTTCCTTCTTCAGAAAGTGTGTTTCTTAATCATTATAAATCATTGGCTCCAAATGGTGAGCAACAAAATGAGCAAAGTATTTTGACTACATATTTTGCCTCCTTTCTGCTGGTCTTAGAAACACTATGGCACTGCATAAAAGGAATTGCAATTAACTTTCCATACTACTGGGGGGATAGGACACCAAAACCTTGACTGCAGGCTAGGTAAGCCTTGTTCCAAGAGTACAAGAGTATAGTCCCTGAAGCTCTTTCTGACTGTACCTACAGTTTTGAAAAAGGAAATTTTCGTAAACTCCCTGACAGGCTGAAAATGATTCGAAAAAAGGAAGCAACCTAGAATTCTCTCCCAAATTTAGAGAGAGGAAATCAAAAATTCTGTTTGCATTATGTAGTCCTGCTCACTTTGCCTTATAATCTACCCACTATGCTTTTGACATCTCAATCTGCTTACCAAGACTAATGTCACATTTGCAAGGGGCATCCTATGCTGTTGCATTGTATTATTCAGCAGTCAGAGTTTCTGACTGCTCAATTATCTGCAGAGAGAATATGAAAGCTCTGACCGTGGTATCTTGAAGATCCACGGCTGTTCCTTCAAGTCACTGCTAAATGCTTCAATAAATCCACAGGTCTTCCAAAGTCCTCAGTGCCTTTTTCCATGTATTTTTCTATCATCTAAACAATGCAAGCCATTTGAAATTGCTTGCACATTTTTCTGATTTGGGGAAAGCAGTGCATGGATGGGATGTAACCATTTCAGATGAAGAAGTAGTCTGGTTCCCTGTACTGGCTGGGTTAGACCCACATTACTTCAAGGCAGAGAAAGGAACACAGTGATCTTTAAAAAGTACATCTTCTACTTGTGTGGAAATGGATTCCATTGAAATTGCCAGTTCTTTGTCTTTTCTTTTTGTAATGCAAATATTTCAAGAACCAAGAAGTAATAGAAGATGAAATATTCCTTGGTAAGTGGGGTCTACAGCCTCAAAAAGGAAGAACGGAAATGCCCTTGAAAAATATTTTTGGTTGATAAATTCCATTTTTTTATGTCTGCCAAATCTTGAAGTGGAGAAAATGTTTCACATAACTCTGAAAACTTGAGATTCAGGAAAATAATTCCTTGGAGTGGATTGAGCAAAATCTTCCATAACCCTGGGCAGGAAAGGAGAAACCCTATGAACAGAAAAACTTGGGATTGTAGCTTTATTCTGTTTTCATTATTAATTTTAAAGACAGCAAAAGGTTAATATATATATATGCAACTGCCTCAGAAGGAACATAATCAGGAATGTGAAGTCCAAACTTTTACCATCAATTGATGTGGAATCACCTTCTAAGGCAGGGGTTCTTAACCTGAGTCCATGGACCCCAAAGTGCTCCATGGATAGGTTTCAGGGGGTCCATGAGGATCAAATAAAAAATAAGTGGATTTTTGTTAAGATTGTTTACTTTATTCACACTTTCTGTATGTCACATATATATGAGGCAATAAAATTTCAATAAAATAAAGTATATATATATTTCTGGGGAGGGGGTTCATAGCTTTCATCAGATTCTTAAAGGTGTCCATAACTCAGAAAACCACTGTTCTAAGGGGCTTTCAAACAACCAGCTATTCAGTTTCTAATCACTTCTGATTTCAATTTATCCTTTTGTTATTGCTCCAGACTATTCTGCCATTTTGGATCTTTGGGGAATTTGAGACACTATATTTAGGGGACCTCCAGATAATTATTATTAATTACTTTGGACCAATGGTAGAGCACAAAGAATTGCCAACCAATCAGTATTCAACCATAAGCCAGATAAAGTGACTAGGCATCATTCCACTCTTCAGAAAAGTAAAAAGCAGATCATCTCTTCAAATTTAAAACAGTTAAATCAAGTAATTCAGACAATAGTATTCATTTCAGCATCATGCCTATTTTCCAGTGACTAGAAAACATAGGTAAGATTGGAATGTGTGACTTTTGCAAGTCTTCACTTACAGTATCATCTGATCTGTGGGAGGGACAGAGGGAACATAACAGCTCCTTATCATATCACCATCTCTGTTTGAAAATGATGTAAGGGAATGGAGTATGATAAGTTGTATTCACTATGGAAGTTTATAAGAAATAATTCCCATGAATTTGAACTACAATTCCCACCACAGTGTTTTGAAGAAAGACATGGATGATTTTATCTGGGCTCAGAAACTAAGTACTTTAGTTATTTTGACAGGAGACCACTGGGGAATACTAGAGCCATAGTCATAAAAACATCACTCACTCTTCAATGAAATAAGGTCATCTACCATCAGGGCCTCATGGCTCTACAAAAGATATATAGAGTCAGAAAGGGCAAGTACAATCACAGAGAGATCTCACTATAGGTAGTCGGAGGTTCCATAGATAATGTTGTTGTGTCATGTAACATTCTATCGGTGATAACTAGCACCTTAAATTGCATCTGAAGATCTTCTGGAAGCCAATGTAGCTTGCAAAGTAGTGGAATTACATGGGCATATTACGGTGCATCCATTACTACTTTCATAACTGTCTTATTCTGAACCACTTGAAGCTTTGGGAATGTTTTCAAAGACACCTCCAACAAGAAGCAACTTCCACTTAAGTGACTATGAGCAGCATCTCCCAATCCAGAAATGGGTGAAACTGGTACCCAAAATTATGCTACGCAAAGAACCTCCTGGCCATGGTTGCCACCTGCTCTTCAAGCAGGAACTCTGAGAACCTCAGAACATTCTGGCTCTGAGAGATTACAAGGCCTTTGATTGTCATGCACTGGACTGGTCTTAATAGGGTCCCTGACAGAGATATTGCCAGTCTCTACAACATCTGTAGAAAGATGATCCTCAGAGTTATTTTTGAACTGCATATGCTTGTTTAGGAACCTGACTTACAAAATGGTGTTGTTCCACCTGTTTCCTAGCAGATAAAGTACATGTCCTTTATTTCCCTCTACAGATTTTGCCCTGATAGACTTAAGATCTAATTTACCTTAATCTCATGATCCAATCAAATAATAGGTGGCTTTAAGAAAATGAGATAAAATTAATGGTGACATGTCTCTTCTTTCCCACTCTATGCATCTCTTCAGTTATTGAGCTAAAATAAGAAATAAGAGTTAACTTATTTTCTTCTCTATTGCTATATTGGTTCTTATGTTTTGTAATAAAGTACCTGCTCACTCTTGAAAATGGTCTACCATCTGGTAGGTACCATCTATCACCTGGTAGGAACTAATTATTCATTTGGGTTAACTAATAACTCAGCAAAATTGCTGAGAGGGATAATTAAAAGGAGAAAATAGAGGGTAAAAGCAGCAACAATTACACCTAACAAAGCTTTAATTTTCTAGGGTATAGGTCCTCATGGACTACAAGTCCATGTGAACTAAACCATGCTGCAGATTTGTACTGACTGGCAATTACCATTAGCAAAAATTTATCTTCCTTCCCTTTAGTTTGACATAAATCTTTAGCTAAGATTTCTATTGTTGATCTAAATACCGCAGCTCTTTCTGTAATGACCTGTTCCTGTGCACTCAATTGATTGTGGCCAAGCACTAGAGATTTGCATCTAACTGAGGGTTTGCTCTTCATATTCAAGCCAGATATTCTAATCATTACAAACTAAGACAAAAATCATGCAAGAAGCATAGTAATGGTCAAGAATAAAGTTTAACAGTCTTTATATGAAAGAAAGACGTCCCTCATTGGGTTCACATATCATACTAAGCCATATTTTGATTTTAACATGTTTTTGAACATGTTGTAGTAGCTTGATTCACACATATAAGAAATAAACAGTTTTACAAATAAAAATGGCTGGAATAATGCATAATCCTAAACTATAGTTTATTTTCATTTAGTTTAATAAGTGAGCCATAATGGCCTGAATCACACTTAAATCCATGCCATAAGCTATAGCTTATAAACATTAGTGACTGGGTTCATGCACCAATCCAAATCAAAAGCTGAAAACCATAATATCTTCAGACTGAGAAAGGGCAAAAAAAGGGCAGCATTAATTAAATATCAGGTTTTGACTAGCATTCTCTAAAACAAAGAGGAAGGCATGACCATGTTAACAATTAAATGTTTTATGACAAGTAGTCAAAGAAAACTTTAGGCATCCAGAAAACAGCAATTAATGAAAATTGAAAGTTGTACCAATAGTCTCCCTCCCAGAATATGCTGTTCATTCAAAATGTTAAAATATCAAGTTCTCGAGGACACAGTCCGGAAGTAAGAATTCTTCATTGTCTTTGAGGATACTATTTCTAACCATCTAAATCAATGTTTTACAACCAGTATTTTGACAAGCACTTTCCAAGAATTCTATGTTCTCCCAGTTCAGATCTCACACAATCTCTGCTTGTATTACTATTACTAAACAATTTAGTTGTTACCAGGATTTAAAGAGAAAAATGATTGGGAAAGCAAAGAATTGGGGCATAGCTTGGAACAGAATATCTCAGCATTTTAACACATTAGAATGCTGAAAGTAATGATCAGAATAATTCCTTCATTCAATATTCTAATAATTTAACAGTCAGTGGCTTTCAGATCAAAATGATTTATACTTTCCCAAAATGATTTATACTTTCCCAAGGATTAAGACTTAGTTTAGTTATTTATTGTTTGATAGCTGGGTTCCAGGATTCAAACCACACTCATATTTTAAGTCCAAAACCTAGACTATCACATGAACATTTGAAAATTGTTCCTTCTACTCTTCGCCCATTAATTAAAATTATAAAAACTTTAGGGCCCAGGATTCAAGTTGATGCCTCCTATTTGATGAAGAACCATTAATGAGCAATTTTTCAACCAGCTATGTTATCCCATCTAGCCCATGTTTAACTCACTCACTATTCAGATGTCATAGGATATTAATCTATGTCTCTCTGCCTAAATGTTTCTAGATTTCCCAGAGGCCTTTCCACAATTATTTAACCATGGCACAAATATTCCCTGGCAACATTTTTTTTTCTGCCATATCTCCATATACTGCCTTCATCTTATGATGAAACAGGCAGCTGTATCAATCTTAAGGCTCTTCTTTTCCCCTATTCCAGCCCTGTGTCAAGGTTTATCAGATCCCAGAAGTGTTGATGCCCATTACTTTGGGGGTGGGGAAGCCAGGCAACCTGCAAGGGCTAGGAGCAAAGGCCATAAAGATGGACAATGAGACAGCAAATCTCTTACTGGTATAGTTTTCTGCTGACTCAAGGATAGCAATAGTCCAGGATTTTAAAAGCAGAACTCACTAGATTTAAAGGACGCCCATTCCTGGGCTTTTTGCTCACCCTTTTCTTTTTCATACTCTCTCCTTTCCAAAGGTAAGATACCTGGGTGGGTTCTTCTTTGTCCTTCTTCAACCTGATATTTTTCCCAGGTGGTCAAATTACAATCCTCATCACTCCTGGGCTCCACACTGGCGGGAAGCAATGATAGTAGTCATGTATCTTATTCAAAGGACATCAGTAAAGCATTATTCATTTTCCTCTTTCATTTGGAGTTTTCCAGTAAAATAGCAAAAACTGAAAATAGTTTATCTCAGAGTATCTGTTTTGCAAGTGAAAACACTTTCTTTCTCTATCTCTTTCTATTTGTACAAATGACCCAGCATTTACTTTAATATTCAAAAGGATGAAAAGCCCCTTAGAGGCTGTAAAGTCTGTTAAGGAAAATAGCCATAAGGAAAGAGCTAAGTGCTTCTTTCTCTAGTCCCATCCAGTTTCTTTTGGCTTTAGTTAAAAAAACTCAGAGGTAAAATATTCAAAAGATTGTCAAGCATTGTTTGCCTCTTGGCCCCATGCTGGCTAACAGGGGAGACCAAATTAACTAACAATAAAGATTTTAGAAATATCAAGGGACTATTAACCACCAGGCTATTAGGCAAGATTGTCACTTGACCACCATCATTAAAACAGCACAATATCCCTTTCCATATATTTGGAGAATTGCCCCCTGCCCTCCCAACCACTTTAAGACTGAGTGGTAAAGAGGCCAATGTTTATAATAACGTTATATAGAGGAAAAACATTTTAAACCCTCTATACAGCTTGGATTAATTAAGTAATAGAAATCTAATATTCATAATACAATTCATGGTGATCATAAAAAGGTGGCTAGTAAATTCCAGGCTCTAAGCACAATGTACTAGCTCAAAGGACTCAAAGGATAAAGAAGTTGGCTGAGTGAGACCTACTTAGTCTGGAAGACAAATAAACAGGCATTACAACTTTTCACATGAAAAACTCAAACAAGCGCCCCTACATCAAACAAAGGGGGGAAATAGTTCATCATTTCTTTTCTGAATGGCAGAGGTTTTTACAGGCAGCCAAATATTATTATAGCTGAGCATCCCAAACTTAAGAAATTGGTGAGTGGAAGCAAGATCTAGGCTACCCAATGTCCAGAAAAGCTGGACAATCAGCTTGATTTGGAAGTCTCTCCCACTGGGAATTTCAAAATCCTGGAGAGATCTGGACTTTCTTGGGTATCAGAAGACCTATATTTCACTTTGCCAACATTCTCACGTTTGGAAGAGGCAGCCAATTAAATATACTTAAGAACAGAGTTCTGAAACAGCCTGTTAGGTGGATAGCAGATCATCTTTATCCCATGAAGGTATGTGATAATACTAGGTAGCAAACCTAATCCAGAAATAGAGAATTGCAAACAGCAATGATGGCTACTTTCTTGGTAATGGAATTCAAGGAGCTGTAGAAGCCACAAAAGTGGTTTATATTTGGGTAGGTTTCATTATCAGGCCTCAACAGGAGGCAGTAGTCATTGACCTGGAATGATTTTGTAGCTAAACCAAGTTGGGTCATTAAAGTTAACCCTTGGATGGATCCCTAAGAAAATCCAAGGCTGTGGAAGTTGGAAAAAAAAAATTCAGGAAGAAATAAAGGACAAATTACCTCTATTATATTGCTTGGAAGAAAACATACGTATATCCATCAGGGAACTGAGCTAAACCTGAGGAGGACTTTACCTTTGTTTTATTGTTACCATATTGCTAGCAGAACAAGTATTACAGAGATCTAAAATAAATCACAAAGGGATTTCCATCTATGACACATTCAATACAGTTTGTCACAAACTAATTACTGTACATTTGTTATTCTGTATGCTTCACTGACAGTTTCCAGGATACATTGAGAAATTAGTTTCATTCCACCAATAAATGAGTCAAGAAAAATATCCTCTTTGGTTCTGAATAGCACCTGGAGTTCTAGAAATAAGCAGAACCATATGAGATAATGTGAAAAGTGATCTGACTTAACTTGAATCTAGGATACCAAGAAGGAGACAGAAAATAGATCTCCATATTCTGCATTCAAAGAGGAGGAAAAACACAAGCAGATATCTATATTTTTCTTTCCTTAGCAAAATCTGATGCAGTTCACAGACTGGCTTTAGATTTATATGGGAAAAAATGATTTAAAATTTCATAAGATTCATTCAAGGAATTTTCAACAAACATTTAAAGTTCCTGAACAGTGACTTTGGTCTTTGCAAATGCTGTGATTAAATCTGAAACTATAATGACCCCTTTTGTTGGGGCTCTTTCAAAATTCCAGAGAAATGGAATGAGAGATTTCATACACACAAAGGGGCCTCTCATTGCTTTTAATAAATCAGTTATTAAATCATGATATCCATTTAATGAATTTATTTTGGAACTCTTGCTAATGACCAGCACTCTGGAGAACCTGTCAGATCTGGACCTTTATTGATGCACATAACTGGAATAAGTTGGTTTAGATCCTAAGGAAATGGCTGACAATTTTCTTATTCTGCCTTAGGAATGAGAATTTATCTGAATCTGTTTAAAACCTCATAACCACAAAGCTGTCTGAGTGACCTTAGAATTACCAACTTTTAGTCCACATCATCTCACAGAGTTTTTGTAGGATAATATGCAGAAACATCTCTGGCATCTCACCCTACTCCATATTCTGCCTTGAGCTTCCAAAAGAAAGTTTTGTATTTTAAAAGGGTTTCCTAAAGGGAACATTTGTTCACCAGGAGAACATGACTCACAATAGTTTAGACTAAACACATAGAAATGGTAAAATAGAGTTTTAATAGCAGGAAGAAAAACACTTGAAAAGAAAACTTAAAGCACTGTTCTATAGATTTAAAGAATCTATTAAGTGGAACTAAGTATCTAATAACAATACAGACACTATCAACCCAAATATTTTAAAAATGTGAAGAAAAAAACCAGGCCTATTCTGCAGCTAAACTCAAAGAAAACACACTTTAATAGAAAACTATCATTTTAAAAAAGGTAAAACAAAAAGCCCACGAGGTATGTTTCCCTCATTTGAAAAATGGAACACCACAAACAAGTTTTACTTCCCCACAGACAGGCCACGATATCATTCTTAGAAAAGACCTCTTGCTCAGAAAATTGCAGTAGATGAAACACAAAGTCCACTTTCACAATCATGTGTGATCTGTGCTATAGATTACCCATGTTTTAGATAATTTGGAGGAAATGCTTTGGATTTCCCTTGGGCAAAACAACCTCCCTCCTTTTCATTTAAGTAGCCTGCCTTCTCACTGGAAGAGAATACTTGTAGTTCAGGGTTGTACTGTGTAGTTCTTGGTAGTTTGCTTGGAGAAGTTTTGTTTCCCAATGAAATAATGTCATCAGCACACACTGATGACTCATCCTTTGTTACTGTTTATTAAGGAGGCAGGAGTGGGTGCAGTAGATAGTTCTACTCATACCACAATAGGTGCCACAGAGGAGATGGGCAGAGTAGTAGCAGGCGGAAGACCCTTGTGGTAGCAAGGAGAGCACAGGGTGCAAGGGAGTGATATCACACATTGGGAAAAGCTCTGACTTGGGGGGGGGTACTTTTCCAGGGCTGCACACATTGTAACCCTTTAAAATTTATCCTATTCAGTATAGACTAGACAGAGTGAACAATAAGAGGGGTGGGTGCATGGATGACCAGGTAGATGGAGGAGGGGAAAGGAGATAGCTAGATATCTGATTCCTGCTTGTAAAACTTTGTTGCAAATCCCATGTATTGAGTTTCATTGGGCATAATTAGGCTACTGTTTTGTTGTTACAACAGCTTTTCTCCCATACAGAGAGATTTAGATCTCATTAATTGGCAGCCCTGAGTTCATGGTATCACTTTTTTCTGCAAGTGAAGTGAAATCGCAGAGATAAATGAATCAATGTGCTTTGTCTTCTGCTTTCTTCCTCCCAACTCCCGTTCAGACCATGACAGGTCTGAATGACATGGTTTCCAAAGACATGGTTTCCTGTATGTTTTCTCTCCAAAGAAGAATAGGAACCGATAAAATACTCTGATATTCTGAACTGACTTTCTGGCTTGGAAATGGGTGAGGAAAGCAATTACAGTGGAACCCTGGATTGCAAGTAATGTGTTTTACAAGTGCTTTGCTAGATGAGCAAAAATTTTTTCAAAAAATTTAACTTGGTTAACGAGTGAAAACTTGCAAGATGAGCATCACACAATGAGCTTGCAAGGGAAATCTCACAACTGAGATTTCTTTTCTCATACAGGCAGCGTCCACACAAGAATGCTGTTTATGCTATTACATGTACTTACGCTATTACATGTTTACATGTACGTATTGCGACCACGTGTGTGTTTGCTTTGCTATACGAATGTATCATATTATGAGCACTTTTCCAGAATGAATTATGCTCACAATCCAAGGTTCCACCATATTCATAAATTATATTAAGTCAGACCATCCTGACTGTCTACCAACCATTTAACTATTGCTTGTTCCACAAATCAGAAGTCTTTCCCGTCCACAGCTTCATGATGCTTTGAACTGAAGAAATCAGAGACTGGAGCTGGGTCTTCTCCATGCAAAGCAAATACTTTGCTTCTATGTTTTTAGTCTTTTTTCCAGAAACCCATGTGAAAGTTCACTCTGGAAAAATGAAGCATGGCCTATTTTTAAAAGGAGGATTTATCCCAACTAAGGGGTGACCTCAATAACGAAGATGCTGAAGTAAGAGAGGGGTTTTATGTAAAATTGGGAAAATAATCAAATCTATTACTACTAGATAGGGCTGTAAAAATCCAATAATCTCTGGACTGCGGCAACTGAGTAGAAAAAGCTAATCTGGTAAACCTAACCATTCTTCCAGATTGATACCGGAGGCTGAAAAGAGATGCTTTCTCTCGAACGAGTTACAGATTAGAGCGATTTGGAATAAGGAGATCCCGATTTTCATTGCTGTTTAATATTAAAAATAAAGAACCCTTCTCCAGGCAAGTTTAGATGTGGGTGTTTTTATTTTCTGAAAGAAAGGTGTTTTGTGATAGAATTTTATCCCATTTCTTAAGAAGTTTCCATGGACATTTAGATTAAATAAAATTATTACAAGAGCATTATAACATCCCAGTATGAAAACAATCAGTATAAAAGCAACAATCATTATATTTAATTGCATGTACGAAGAAACTTTATAGATTGTAAGCAATAGTGTGAACTATTAATATATCACTAATATACTAATTGGATCATCTCATTGCAAAAACCCAGAAGGTGGCAGTATTTGTCTGTCCAGGGTCAATGACATTCTTTTCTAAAATTGTACTTTGTGAGTCTTCTTTATTGTACATACTTAAAGTGTTGCACCATGCTCTTCCCTTTCAGGGCAAGCAATATCATGCACAGCACAGAAAGAAAGCAAGATTTAATAGAACAAAATAATTGAAGCCTTAAGACCAGGAAAAGAAAAGGAAGCAGCTAAAACTTCTGTCGTTTACATCAACACCATTCACACAACCTCTCCCTAATTTCCTTGTCTGCAAAGCACCCTTGTTTCCACCATGTCTATAGATCACTTCATACATTGCTGTTTGTTTATTAAACTTCTCAGCTGTCTCTTTTTGGGAACATCATTAACTCCAACCAATCATGATTTCCTCAGTCTCCCCTTCCTTACATCTTATTCACTGTTCCTTCTTTTGTTTATTTTGCACTTGTTTTGTACTCGACCCTCACTTTTTTGTTCAATACACATTCATTCAAACCCATTTATTCTGTTATCTTTTATATCCCATTCCCACTGCGTTCAACTTATTTTTATGTTTCTTCTCATACAGACATATATTCCATATAACAAAGTGATCTGAAGCATATCTCACATATCACCATTTGTTTCTTTTTACTAACAATTATTTCTCTCAACAGATCACATTCTACCCACTACTTTTGGACCAACATGTCAGATCTTAAAATGTTTCCATTCATCTCCCATCTTTCACATGCACCAATTCACCAGATCATACATCTTATATATATATAGATTCATTTATTTGCTCTGGTTGTTGCCATTCACAAATAACTTGTATTCATTCACTCCATTTTCTCTATCAAACACAATTGCCTTGGACTTTGATATATTAAATTTTCAGATCTCTACTTCTTGTTGCATCATGTATTCTATTTAACACGCCTAGCAATTTGTTCAAGTTTTCAGCCAACAATACAGTATTGCTGTACCTACATGTAAGATAAATAAATTTCTGTCACCAATCAATATATTTGATGTCATCACAAGTATTCTTTATGTATTTATCCATTAATTATTTTCGATAACCTGTGAGTATGTGTGATTTTTCATCATCTGATGAATACAGAACCATTCAATTTATTCTCTTGCAGGCTTTACCTTCATTATTTTCAGCAGCCATCTTCACATAAAACATTCTAGAATTTATGCCTGTTCATTTTATCATGCCTTTTCTAAATCAACAAACATCCAACACATCTTTCTCACATTTATTTCACTGATTTCCTGATGAGGAAAAGCATCTGGCATGCATCCCTGTCAATCATAATTCTGCAAAGCCCCTTCCTCAGCACATTTAAAGGCCACTCTCCCTGCCATTTTTGCATTGACTCTGGTTATCTTTCTTTGTATAGACAGCCTAGGTGCAGTCTTTACACTTTTTAAATAAGTCACACAGCCATTTTATAAGCAAACTGTATCCGTATTTTAACATTTAACATATCCATAGGTAACATCTAATGATACCCTCTGCATCTTCATGAAGGCTTCTCCTTTTTCGGCATTCTCACTTGCAGTACGTACTTCCTTTTCATCATTTTTTCTTGGACACAAACGCAATAGTATTCCTTTTGACTCTACTCTTTAGCATAGCACTATAATGTTCATATAATTCTCTAAAATGCTCCTTCTAGCAGTCCCTCTTTCCAGTTTCATCTCAAATCATGTCATCCTTTCTATTTTTAATTCAGTTTAGTCTGCCTGAGGTTCTTTGTTCAGCCATAATAATTAACATCTGAAACATGTTTTTTTAAAAAAAAATCTTTATTTTCTCTGCTTCTTTTAATCTTAACCATTCCTTGTTCTCTCAGGCTACT
>JANHZU010002072.1:434041-445416 GCA_032468055.1 Acrochordus granulatus | reverse complement strand
GGGGGCGAAGGCGCCTCCGAGCTTTGACTGGGCGCAAAGCCAGCCCCCCCACCAGCCTCGCGAGGAGATGAGCGGGGGGGGGGCGAGGGCGAGGCCCCCTTTGCGCGCCGCGCCAGCCGAGGGTGGAGCGACTCCCGCCTCTAGGACCCGGCGGTGCCGGGCTCTCTCCAGTTCGCTCGCCCAGCGGCACCTGCCCAGCCGGTCGTTCAGTCGAGCGGTGCCGCCGCCAGGATGGTGCAGCTGCCGCAGCCGGTCGTCGGCTTGTACATGTGGCTCGGGCTGGGCTGGTGGGCGCCGGTGCCGCCGACTGGACTGGCGCTGCCCGAGGTGCTGTTTCGTTGTCCGCCGTGCACCGCCGACCGCCTCGCCGCCTGTCCGCCCGCCGGACCCGAGACCGCCGCCTGCCCGGAGCTGGTGCGGGAGCCCGGCTGCGGCTGCTGTCCGGTTTGTGCCCGCTTCGAGGGGGAGCCCTGCGGGGTGTACACGCCGCGTTGCGTCTCCGGGTTCCGCTGCTACCCGAGCCCCGGCGCTGAGCTGCCCCTGCAGGCGCTGGTGCAGGGACAGGGCACCTGCGCCCGGTGGAGCGACGCCCCTGAATACGGCGATGCCCCCGTCGAGCACGCTGGGGCGGGTGAGTGGAGGGTCTCGGCGCGGCGGGCTGAGCGGGCTTCCGAAGGGGCAAGCGAGGTTAGAGACCCGAGGCTGGAAATGACCCTTCCCATCCTTCTGAGGACGCGCAGAGTGTTTTCCCGAAACGAGAAGAACGCGGGGTTTATAAACTCTCAGTATTTCCCCAAACGACTTAGACCTGGTCTATATAACATACTTAGTCAAGTGTTAGGACCGAGTACCCTCCCTGTTCTTCTTTAAGACTGGTTAAGAATCTGAAGGCAAGACTGAGCCCCTGTATCTCCTCTGGAGCTAGTTAAATTCTAGGGCTGGTTATATGGGAGAGTTTCTTAAGTTTGGGCTCTTTCTGAAGAGAAGCCTGCACAGGCTTACTATAGTTATTTAATATTGCAATTCCAGAGGTCAAGGTTGCAATGAAGCGCTTTTCCTAATATTTGCAGGGTTAGGTGAAGTGAGGAAAATATTCTCTGGGCACCTCTTGGAAGACCTTGATGATATTTTGGTTTTTGCATTGCTCTGGGTTTCTTGATACAGAAAATATGTCACAGGCTTTAGGTTGCTGGATGGTTGAGCATAGCGTGGTTTGTGGTTTATCCGGAGAAGGGCATCAGAGTTTGTGTTGAACATGCATAGTGTGATCATTCTTCAAGTAGCGGAAACTGCAAGGGGCTCAAGAAGCTGTCTGGCTTAACTGAGAAGCAATGTGTGAGGAGTTTGGGACTGTGTGTAGAAGAGGGGAACTTTGGAGTTTTGAGAGAAGTTTGGGAGCAAAGAATGATGATGGGATCAGCAGTGAGAATGTTGATCCTGACAGCGAGAGAACAGAATGGAAAGCAATAGAAAAGGGCTGACAGATACAAAAAGCCTGAAAAGCATAGAAGAGCTTGAAAGATAACATAAAGGAGAGGAGACCCTAAGGAACAGGGTACAGGAAACTGATGAGAGGATTAACAGTACCAGCATTCAGGGAGACTTTAGTTTAAAAGAAGGCCAGGAGTAAAGGAACTGAGAATTTGGAGGTAGTACTGAATGTGCACATGGACATAATTGAATGGTAAGAACTGAACAAAAATAATGGGGATTTGAGGAAGAGACATGCTTTGCTGCGCAACAGATGCAAGCAAAAAGTAAGGCACAGGAAATTGGCATGCTGGATTGGTGATGGTATTGGTGTTCTAATCTGTGGATGCAGAGAAACAGCTAGGTAAGTTAAACAGTTGGACATAATTATTTTATGTGTAACCCTCTGTCGAGTTATTAATATTTTAACTTGCTTAAAATATAAGATGCATTTGGTGAGGCTTTGGAGTTTATTCTGCTGTGGGAATCTTGGACTTCAATCACAAAGTCCTGTTTTGATGACAGAACAGATGCTATGTGCTGGATATAACTTGTGTGTGTGGATGCGGAATGAAATAGTCGAATTCTCAACTATATCATACCTGGATGAAAACACAAGATTCTGTTTCAGAAGTTGCTCATTTAATGTCCTATATAAAATGCATTGCAGAAATACTACACAACACGCTCAGAGAGGCTGGTTTATTCTGCAAGTTTCTTAAAACATGTTTGCATGGAGCAGAGCAGGAAATGATAAGAGCATTAAAAGGGAAACAACCCTTCAGGTAGTATTAGAAAACCACTTCAGGATTCTGAACTCTGAATTTCATACTTTATTTTGACAGTAATTTGATAATTACAATTAACAATGTTTTGGTGTCAAATACAGGGTATGTATATCTGTAACATTGAGTTGATGTGCTGAAGAAAACAGTCAGCCATGGTCCACTAATGTATATCCCCAGTGATGTAGGGACATTTTTAAAATGGAAAACACAGTGTAATATGATATACCCATGACAAATTCATCAACCCCATGAACTGCTTTAGGGCACACCATACAAATTTAATTTTTTGTAATCTCCAAAACCAGTTGTGACCAGAGGGCACTGCGATTTACCATTTAAAAGCTTATCCTGATTGTCTTAACTAAATCCTTTTAGCTTAAACAGTTAATTACAGTGAAATTAAATTCTGCCTGAGGTAAAGAAATAATTTTAGTCAATATCTTTTATGCTATTATGGATAGGATTAGAAGAAGCTGTCTTAAAACCATCCTTCCCCAATGGTATGCCTAGCATTTCTTTCACGTAATATTTATTATATGTAATTTCTTCTCAAATTCTTCTAAGTTATCCTTGCAAATGTACTCTATGCACCTATGCAACATATGACACACTTCTTTGTCTCCATGCTTAGTCAAAAGAATTTCTTCCAAATTCAGTGGGAATTTAGTTAGCATGTTTAGGATTCAGGTATAAACAATAAGAATAAACCTCAGTCTTGTGCTAACTAGGGGACTTTCAAAAAGTCATGAGCATTAGAAGTTTTGTTCAAGGGGATTTCAAATACAATTAACACTTGAATGAAATAATGTTTCTGTAATCAGAGTTTAATACCAAACTTTATTTAATCAACATAACTTGACAGGATTTTTTTTAAAAAAATACTTTCATGATAGTTTTACTGTTAACACTTTTGCTTATAGTTACTGTTAGTAACACAACTTAACTTTAATAGTATACAGTGTGGAACTGCACTGCTTAAAACCACGCATGTTTAGAGGAAAGCACAGTCTGTTAAACAGTTGTGCCTGAGAAAAATAGTTTAATAGGAGGATTGTTTAAAACAATCTAAACAGAAAATCATCTTCATTATGCATTCCAAAAGAATGCTTGCAAAAGATGAAGGGGTAATAAGAATTTTCCTATTGTAAACAGAGCTGCAGAATGAGAAGAAACTGCTCTTGCTAAGTTTGAGTTTCAGCATAAGTGACAGAGGTTTAAGATCCTTCTTTGAAATTGGGGAGAAATCAGTTTGAACTTAATATACTTTAAATTGTATATGTTTTGGCAAAAGCATTCTCATCTGCAAAAACCCAGGTGCTGATTTAAAGCTAAAGTATATTCCATGGATTCTAATTATTTGTACTGCATAGAGAAAGCTGGGAGGAGTACGCCTTTTCTTAAAGACTGGAATGCAATTTCTAAAAAAGGGGGATGGGAAACTGATTTTGTCTCTGATGAGAGTCAATAAGGAATAAGAAGACTGAATATACTCCTACCAATATGCTTTGGTATTGTTTTGGTACCTTCCATGAAAGCCTGTGCTGTCAGTCCAGAAAAGCTGCATGCAGGAAGAAATACAAATAATCTGTAGTAAGAATAGATGCCATTTCTGATTGTAAAACAGGCTGAAAGTATTCTCCAGAATTATACAATGCTTGTGGGAATCAAAACAATGTCCAAGTATAATTATAACCCTTGGGGTTAAGTTTTGTAAAATTCTGAATAATTAATCTTGCTCCATAAATTAATTAAAACTAGACCGACTTCAGCAATATCTGATTGGTATTTAATTGGAGTTCTCTCCTCACTTCTGTTAAGTCAATAAAGATGACATTCTCTTTACTGCCTCTACCCGTATCTAAAGTCAAACACCACCAGCTGGTCTCAGTGTATTTTTCCAAATCCTCTGTGAAGAGACTTCATGAATTTTATTTCAATTTTTTAAATAAGATATATTTCTCAAATAATTGCAACTTTCTTCCTATTGATATTAATATAATTTGCAGCAATCCTATGTATAGTTTTAGTTGCTAAGACTGTTGATTATTTATTAGCCCTAGGGAATGTTTCTATCCAAAACCCAAGACACAGGGATCTCCATTTAATTGGCAGATAAGATACATAAATGCTACAACTACATTTATTCTTTCAGCGACTTCTCCATAAGGAGTAGTCTTCTTTATTGGTGATAATGTAGGAAAGAGAGGAATATTTGTTCTTTGGGCAACAGTTGAAATAAGAATGTCTCAAAGCTTTGAGGCTTCACGTATGCATTGGTATTAGAGGCTATTGTCTTTATTCCCATTTCTAAGATCTCTCTTCTGGTAACAATATACGAGTAACTCATAGTATAAAAAAACTGTTGTACTTATGTGCATGGGCAGTAATGTCCACTGAGCTTAAAAAATCTAAGCATGCATTGAACTACCAAGGTATCTTTGACTGTTAGCACTCTGATAAACATTTTGGTGGAATTGTTTAGTGTTTGAAAAAGAATGAAATGGCAAACCTATTGTAATCTTGTCTATGTATATTCTCATTAATCCAGATCATGTAGCAAAATTGCAAAAGAAAAATCTTGCACACCAAATTTAAAAAGGTAACTGGATTTTTATTTTTAGAAGTTACAGAGAAACGTTTGTAATCTTTTATAATCTTCTCCAAAAAGTTTCTTCTGGTATCACCCTAGTATTTTTATTCTGTTTTTCCCATTTTCACTCTCTTTGGTCTTACTTCACTAACCTGATAGAGAGTCCACTGTTCAAAAAGTGTGCTTTGGATATCTGACAGAATGAACCTACATAATTGCATGATACAACAAATCAGATGGCTGTAAAGTGATCTGGGACATTGGCTTTCTTATCCATGCGAATTTGTCAAAGTTTGGGTTTTTCTGAGTTGAGTTTTGTTCCCTTTTTTAAACATTATTCCAATAATCTGAGCGTCAAAGGTCATTTAAGACTTTGCCAAGTGGATAACCGATGCATCTCTCATTGAAATTGCTGGTATCACACAGCTTATTTTATTTCTCCCCTCAGGGTTAGCTTGATTTCATTGAAAATTCACTATTCTATGTGAGCATTCCAAAGGGGGATAGAATGGCTACCCCCTTTTAAAGAATAAAATAATAACTTTGGTAATGTAGAACTACTGACATTATTGATTGACATTATTAATAAACATCGAGTAAGTAATTTAAATGTTTAGAAGACATGGGTTGTATACTTGTCTTTTTCTATGAGTAAAACATGTTTGAAAAGCATTTAGAACACTTAATACAGAATTGTAGTTCTAACTTGCCATGTGTTGTGCAAGTGTATAGTTTAGAAAGAGTGGCTAAAATGATCACCCAGTCAAAGTGACCAAAACAAGAATGAGTTTATGTTCTGAGCAGAAAGAGAGGTCAGAATCAATGGTTCATTTCAGTTCCAGGAGGAATCAATTATGAAAGTTAAGAAAGTAGGAATGCTAAGGAATACTCCCATTATTTGCCCCATGTCCTACCAACAGAGCAGTTCAAAAACATGCAAAATGTAAGTAGGTAAATAGATACTGCTTAAAGTGATGGGGAAATTAACAGTGTATCGTGTGCCTTGGCATATAGTCATGCCAGCCACATGACCACGGAAGCATTTTCGGACAACACTGGCTCTTTGGCTATGAAACAGAGATGAGCACTGTCCCCGAGAGTCAGACATGACTGAAAGGGGAAACTTTTACCTTATTTTACCATAAGGAAATAAAATATTTGAAAGTTTGCTCTTCATTCTCCTAGGCAATAGGCTTTTTAATCAAGGTGGAAGACATTTTCTTTGCAATCTTCAAACTCTTCTGGAATGAAATGGTAGAAAAGCTGTGACCTTCTCTGGAATTTAGCCTTTGGCCTGATGCTACATTATCTTTCAACTAAGAGGATTTTACAACTTCTACTAATGTAGACTCCAGTAATTACAGTGCCCTGTTCCATCAGATTCATGTTACAAAGCATGTTTGGACTCAGACATGGTAAAGGATTATTCATCTCTTTTAAAGCTGAATGATTTTGAGGCAAGATGGAGTATCTTTGAGCAAAGCTCTGAGTATGAGTTAAATTGCAATTTCATATTAAAATCAAAATGGGATATTTTCAATGGATGTTAAAATAACCTGTATTGAGTCAGTATCAGTAATAGACTGGTAACAGTAGGTGGAATTTTAACATTCTTTTATTTTTAAGCCCAGCATACTTCTAGTTCTTTATTTATAATTGTATGTCCTTGGTAGCTGTTTAAACTAGAACTGCACTCAGTGATTCTGAGCTACAATATTCTTTATTTCTCCTGTGCCAATTCTCCCACCTAGTTCCATGTACATTGAAATACTATCTAGTTTCCCCATCTAATTAAATTTTATGGTCTTCCAAGTACACTGTTATTTGGTTTGGTAATGGATGTTCTCACTAGAAATTATTGCAGAAATGCAGTGGCTTTTAAAAAGAATTGAACAGTAAGTCTCTACTGTTGTCTCTGGAGAAATGTTTTCATTGTAATTACTTTGATTTATGAATTGATTGAATGAATTTATGAAATACACTTATATAGTACTGTCAATGTATAAGTTTGGGGAAACTTCCTTTTGTTAAATATATAAATTACTTGGAAAAAGTAGCACTAAATACCTTTTGTAACATTTAATGAATTGAATTAGATGGAGCAAAAGGGCAGCTCTAGCCACAAGTATCCAGACCACTGGTAAATCTGAATGGGAACTCAGAACTCACAGCAACTCCAATATATAACTGGGCAATTATATACAGCATATTTGTAGGATACTACAAATATAAATGTGTTCTTGCACTGATGCATTTCTAAACTGATTTGCATTTTTGGATCAGAAACATTTTATAACCTTTTGCTGATTTGCCTGCTATGACTATACTTAGATGGAGATATATTAGAATTGCTCTCTCCCAGACAACATTTCATAAATTTAAAATATAATAGTGAATTGAGCCCATATTGAAAAATAATCAGCTGTAGCATCATTTCCCATTTCTTTGCATTTATTTAATGTAATATTTAGGCAAATCACGTTCATAAACGTGATTATTGTGTACACTTTATAGTGATTTATATGGTCAAGTTATTCAAGCTAACCTATTTTTCAAATAAGCTGAGCAAGCATCAAGAATTCTGATATAGCAATATAATCTCTTGCATGTTGTTTTTTTTAATGAGATGTAAAACCAGAGGTTGGGCAATTTCCAAAGGTTAAAGAGTATAACTCAATCTCTTGTCCTTTTGGAAAGCCACAGAAATACATCCATTGATGTGGCAATGTTACCAGAAGGGACAGGGCTAATATTTTTGGCCTATTTTTCTCTAATGGGGGAAGAACTAAGGTTTTAGAAATGGAAATGGAAGTAGTTCATCTCTCAAAGATTAGAGGTTCTGTCTTTAAATCTCTAACACCCATTCTCTGAACAGTCTCAAATGGCGCTGCTGCAGTAAATTCAGCGGTTTCAATGAATATTTCAGTGGTTTGAATAGGGTTTGATTTAGGAGACTTATAGTGGTTTTTTAAATGGGAAAGATTTCTCTACCAGAAGCCTTCAATTCCCATTGCAAAATGTAAGGATAAAATAATTCTTCTGAAATTGTAATTTTCTGTTCTATAGAAAAATACTGGGGTACTGAAATGTGGTAAATGGGGTACTGCATATCCTGATCTAGAATCTCAAGCATCTGATCCATCTAATACATCCAATCTATTTAATTTCAAATACCTATGCAAGCAATATTAACATAAAATAGACTATAAGAAGAAGAAGAGGAAAGAAATAATATCTGAGAATGATTGACATGTGATTACAAGAAATTATTCTTGGAGGAATGTATTTCTTAGAAGAAAAGAAATATTTCAGTCTTTCCTATGAGATTACCGATTGATTTCTTATTTCTTATTGACCTAAAATATTTCCTATTTACTATCTCCTGCCTTCTAAAGCCCTCAACTCAACGAGAAGATAAAATACCTCCTTCTCCTTTCTCCAGTTGAGTTCAATAATAGACAGGTTCATGCATGGCATAACTAAGAAAAAGGTGGAGCAGGCTTTTGAGGATTTTTTAGACCATTTAAGTATTTCTCTAAATAATATTTTAATTTTTTCTACTTTGCATTTAAACTGGAATTGTGTGCGAAATACCATATGTAACTAAATTAAATCCCTTTTGTAGAATGTATCATTATTGTTCCTTCTTACCACCTTTTAAATAGAATAATCAGTTGGGTTGTGTGAGTAAATAAAGAGAGCCAGGTTTCATTTTAGTACCATTGGTTCTGTGTTGTGCTGCAACTTGGTCATAGTTTATGTTGAAGAAATCTCTTGGGGTAAACAAACCTGATGCTATTCTGGAAACTGTAGTTGAGTCAAAGGAGAGCCCCAAAATTTAAAAGATAAATGTTTCCCCTTTCAGTCGTGTCCAACTGTTGGGGGCAATGTTCATCTCCATTTCATAGCCGAAGAGCCAGGGTCTTCCGAAGACACTTCTGTGCTACTTATTTATCTATTTGCATTTTTACATGCTTTTGAACAGCTAGGTTTATGGGAGCTGGGGCAGGAGCTGGGAGCTCACCCCTATTACATGGTGGCACTTGGGTCACAAACTCGAGTCGCTGACCTTCTGGCCAACAAGCCCTGCATCTTAACTGTTTGGCCACCGTGCTCCCTAAAAAAACCTAAAAGATCTGGCTAATTATTTTAATTTCGATACTATGTCATTTAATCAGTTTTTGAACTTAATATATTTCAAGCCTACTGAAGCCAAAATATATTAGATCAGGGTATCTGTGATACATTGTCCTATATATATGTCCCTCAGTCTTTAGATGCCCTCTTCATTTCAATGGGCATTCAATTTTTTAAGCCAGCAAATAACTTATGATACAATCTATACATTATGTACAACTTGTATGAACATAATATGGCCTATTGGTCAAAATCATGACTGACTGAGCCATCTTAAACTGTTTTATTGATTTGGCAGTCTTTTCTCTGGGAACTCAAGGCAGCTGACAAGGAGATAATTCTTTTTGATCCAATTTCTGATCAAAATAAATTTGATGAAAGCAAAGTGTCTTTGACTTTATTCTCTATATAAATTTGAGAAGTGACTAGACTATATAAACATCAGACTATATAAACATCAACAGAACCTTAATTTTTTTCCCTGATCAGTGTAGCCTGTCTCAGAGCTCAAGGACGTTTCACATTTATGAAGCACATGACAGTCCACCCACAGGCCCCCTCATCCTCAAAGAATGTGCTCACACCTTGCTCTATTTAGTTGGCTTTCCACTCTTCATCTCCATCTGGTGCCTTTCTATTCCAAGTCTGGCATTGCGCCACCTAAAAACAAAAAGGCAAGCCATCGTAACAGGAAAGGAAAGTTTTAAAAGGCAGCTTTAATACCCTCAAATTCTCCTTGTAAAATCACATTCTCTAGGCAAATCTAACATCTTCCCCTTTTTTTATTTTTTTATTTATATGGCTCCAGTGTCACAACATCATGAACCTAGGTGGCATCATGAATTAAAAAGAAAAACCAATAAATATATTAAAACATTACAAACTTTTCACACAAGCTAAGAGTGTGATGTTAGCCATAATAAGAAAACATGGAAGGTCTCCCTGGTCCCCCAGGACTCCCAGGTCTGATGGAATAACGAGGTCTTGAGAGGCTTGTGGAATGCTGAAAAGGATGGAGCTAGCCTCGCTTCCAGGGAGAGGAGATTCCATAATGCGAGCACAACTTAGAAGGCCCACCTCCTAGTACCTACCAAGTGTAATTCCGGAACAGATGGGAACTGCGCCATGCTTTCTTTGACAGATCTGGTGGGGCAAGCAGGTACAAGTGGGGAGAGGTGGTCCCTCATTATGTAGTTCTATGCCATTAGGGGGTTTAAAGGTCAAAAACAGCATCTTGAATTAGACAAGCAATGCAGCTATGGAGCAGAAGCATAATGTGTGCCATTCTAGGGGAATGTCCACATAATGAACAAAGTTACTGCATTCTGCACTGTTTGAACTTCCAGGTACTCTTCAAGGACAGTTCCATGTAGAGAACTGTCCATTTTTTTCTCACAGTTTTATTCTCTCTGCCTTTAGTTAATCAAATTTTGATCCTTGCTGTTGGTGAATGTCTTGAATTGCTTGCTTTCATCTCAACTGAGAAATGTATTGACATACATTATTGCAGGGACGGACATTGAAGCTGAAGTTCAAACACTTTGGCCACATAATGCAAAGAGGACTCATTAGAAAAGACCCTGATGCTGGGAAAGATTGAAGACTGAAAGACTGAAGGCAAAAGGAGAAGGGGCCAGCAGAGAATGAGATGGTTAGTCAGTGTGGTGGGTGTGGGCTTGGGCGGACTCTGGGAGGCAGCACAGGACAGCGAGGCCTGGCGTGCTGCAGTCCACGGGATTGCAAAGAGTTGGACATGACTGCATGACTGAACAATAACAACAATATGACCATGATCCTTGGTTCGATGGGTAAGAATCTATGCATACACACACAGACATACACGTATATGCATACACACATACTAAATGGATTTATTATTTAATAGCATATATAACTCCATTTCATTTAATAGATTTTAAGCTGCTGAAATTCTGTTTCTATGATGCCAATAGGTTTTTGACATGTGAAGTATATAACTCTACAGACTAGCTTATATTGCATGCTGTCTATATGAAATACTTCTATGACTTTTTTTTACCTGCATGTTGTCAATATCTATATTATGTACCTTAAGTGATAATATAGCCAGCCCATTAGTTATGCATGTAGTATGGTGCTTCATGGAAAAGTAAACCTGATAAACTCTTCTTGCAATGGATTTGGTGTGTTTTTTTCTCCTGATCAAGATAGACATCCAACAGCAAGTTTATAACTTACTAACTCTCTATTTGATCAAAATAGAATTGGTTTTCACTAAGATATAGATAAATAATAATATTAATATAATAGGACTAAATAGAAATAAATACAGAAATAAGTAACTACTTGGCATAGTCTAATTGACTATTTACTTCATTGCCTTCAAATTGTGGTGCTGGAGAAGACTACTG
>JANHZU010002072.1:397229-411307 GCA_032468055.1 Acrochordus granulatus | reverse complement strand
ATGCAAGTAAGTTGGTGGGACAAGAACATTATTCTGTGCCTTGGCATATCGTCATGCTGGCCACCTGACCACAGAAGCACTTTCGGACAATGCTGGCTCTTCGGCTATGAAATGGAGATGAGCACCGCCCCCTAGAGTTGGGCACGACTGGCAAGGGAAACCGTTACCTTTTTACTACATGGTTGTTTCCATGTAGTTTTCTTGCAAGTAACAAGTTGACCACCATTGCCTTCTTCTAGGATTTTTTTCATCTTCCTTCTCTATCCAAGTACTAACCAGGCCAACCTGCTAAAACAATGTAACTGAGCGCTGCTCAGGAAGGACCTCTGGTGTTCAGGAGAGGCTTTGAGAGTCAGTGAGAGTTCTGAAATTCAGAAATTATTTGGAGCATCACATGTAGCTTTTTGAATCTCAGATGCAGGGAGTAAATCTTCCTTTACCTTTCTCATAGTTTGTGGACATCTTACTATTCAGCCTTTTGCAGAGGCAGGAAATTTTAAATCTTTGAACTCAACATCTTAGCTATGAAGGTGCATTTGGAGCCTCTAGAACAGCATTTCTCAACTTTGGCAGCTTGAAGTCCATACATCTTCAAGCTGCCAAAGTTGAGAAACACGGCTATAGAGAGTTAATTGCATGAGTTCCTTTGTTTTCAGCTAATGTACCTGTATGTTTTGGTACGCAATTACTCCTGAGGGTGTTCAGAGTTGATATATAACCAATTGATCCTGCATCTTGACAAATGTTGACAGCTCTTTTTTTTACAAAGGTTTTTATATAGAAAAAAATATTTTTTTTAATGCTATTTATTTTTGCAGCTCTGAAGCTGTTTTCTGAGAGGGAAGAGGGAAGAGAGGAGAGAGAGATTTTTTTTTCAAGTAAAAGAGCAAATATGTTTCATTTAGCACCTTTATTTTCAGCAAAATCTTGGAAGGGAGATGTCCAAATTAATGATGGGTTCTTATGCCTCTGGGAAGAAAACCAAAAATAATTTTAACGTCTGACTCTTAACAAAAAAATGACAATATGACTCTGGTGGTTTTTTTGGGGAGCTGGACATGCTATGGAAGTATCTCCCACAAAGCCCTGACTCTTACAGAGGTGAAACTCATTAAGGTAGAGGGTTGTGATACTTCAGATGGATGGCTTCTACTGCCACCAATCAAAAGGCATTGTGTGGAAACTCCAGCTTTCCACTTTAATAGGTTTTGTTGTAAAAAGACAGAAGGGGGAAAAAGTGGTGGGAGAACAATGGAAGTTTCAAATGAACAATGACATCTGTTCTGTGGTAAAATTATATGCCAAGGCAGAGCTATTGCACCACAAAAGCCTCATCTGGAAAGAGTCTACATCTCTCATGAATTGTAGGTACTATTCATTAATTTGATTTGAAATGGGTTCAAGCTCTGTCTTTCTATACAGTACTCACACAAAACAAGGGATGTGTTAAAGGAAGAAATACCTTTTCTGCCAAAACGTAATTAATGCATTTCAGAAACAAAAGTATGATTTGAAGTAACAATATCTAAATTATAAGGCATCAGTAAAAAGCAGACTAATGCAACACGTGTATATGCAAAAGATAGCATCTCTATTGTCAGTACCTCAATTTTGCCCATAAATTAAAGCTAGGTTAAGGAACCTGTTTTTTTCTGACCCACTCTTTAAAGCATCCTTTAAAAAAATAAAGAACTTGCTTTTCAGTTTAAATATCAGGGCTATTGTACATTTATTCATCCATTTTCTTTATAGATAGTTTTAATTTTTGGCCAAGTAAATGTTTGTTTGCAAATGCTCATGCTAACAATAAATCTTTTGACCTTTGAGGGATCAAGGGGCTGTAGTTTCTAGTTCACTACAGTAAAATCAGCAAATCCACTGGGGTAGAAAAAAAGTGATGGAGGCTTACTAGTGCTACATAGTATAGATGACAAATTGTATATGGACCTCCTCAAGCACCTCTAGAAATCTCCCCACTTATTAAAACAAGTTTCCAAATTATTGGAGATAAAATAAAGACTACATTGAGTCAATCTCAGCATCAGATGAGTCGTAAAGACACTTCCGTGGATATGTACACAATGTTATGGAATTGGTTTGATAAGTTATCCTTTACCTTTTAGGTCTCCCATCCAAATACAAAGAGGACAGCATCTGCTTAGCTTTTGGAATTACATGTTGTTTGATATGCCTCCAAACAAGGCAAATTATTTCTTACAGCTATATGAAGCAACCAAGCAGTTTTCTTATCAATAGAGTAAAAATAATTTACCACTTGTTCCTTCCAGAATAATTTTCTTCTTTTCAGTCTAGCCTACAGCCACTCTGTTGTGAACTAAAAACCAGCCTCAACCTTGCTTAGCTTTTGAGGTAAGACAAGGTCAGCTAGATGCTGTTAACTTGTTGATACACTTTACAGTGTAAATAAGGCTAAACTAAAAGTCTTCCCTCCTGGCAGAAAGCACTTTAGCATTATTTAATCCTCCACAAAAACAGTTCAATGTGATGTAAAGCATCCAGACTCCACTGTCTCAGTGACCTTCCATAGAAAGCGAAGGTTGGACCCTAGATATACTGGAATTAACTAATATAGATTTGAATTGGGCATTACTGAATATGAACAACAACAATAAATTTATATGCAACCCAACTACCTGTGACACTATAAAATGTTGCGCAAATAATTTACAGCACTCTTGGAATAGCTCTTATTCTTCCTACTTCTTCAACAGGGCATATGGACATAATCTACTGACACAATAAGGAAAGAGTTCCAGCTTTATCACTAGACTTTAACCTCAAATATAAGCTTCTGTTGAAATACTCATATGTCTGCATAGTATCAGCTGGATGGTGCTAAACATCCTAGGGTGAATTGTGTTTGAGATGACTTGCTTTGGTTCTTGATTTGGGCTTTCTTGGAGGCAAATTTACAGTTCCTTGGTGAATTAGGCATTAATTCTGATATTAAAATTAGAGGAAATAATTTTGCTATTATCTGGATATATTTAAGTCCTGAAATATATTTGGATTTCAGAAATTGCAGTACTTGAAATGTGTGATTTTGTCAATATCATATCAACCAGAATACAAAACCCTACATAAATATTTTTTTATTACAGTCACCAGTCAAAATTGCAAACAAATAACACAATTTAGCCTTGTTCAAGGATACTGAATCATACTGATCTGATAACAACTGGGCATTAAAAAAAAGATTAGTATTTCCTGGTGTTTTACCAGGTAAGGAGTTATAAGGCAGGTCCTTGAGTCTTGGAGGATTCAGTGTAGTAGAGCATGAACTGTAATTTCAACAGCTGCTTGTCCAAAGAGGTAGTCACAGTTCATAGGGGATTTCTTTATGTTGGGTTTCCCAAACGGCTGTAGGGAGAGTGTTGAAGCATGCTAGTGGTCTTCATAATTTGTTCTATGGTGTAAGTATCACACTGGTTTGTACAAAAGGGCTTGACTGCTCAGAAAAATGTTCTTAAATGGAGCAAGACGTGTCTGATATGTTGCTAAAATGCACTGAATGCACTTGAAGAAATATACCCACCAAGTTTAATGGATTTACTTCAGGTAAATAAAGGTTTACTGCTTTAATAGTATTGAATACCCTTATTTGCATTAATTTACTTTGTTGTCATTGAACTGATGCAATAGGAGGATCATTATTGGGGTGGCATGGAGAATTAACTGTTTATCTAACAATTCACTGAATAGCTTTTTGAATTTCATCTTAATTAGTTTAGCCTTCAGTAAACACTGATATTTTAAAATCTGAACAATCCAATTCAAAAATCCCTTTATTAAGATTAAAGTTTCTCAGCAGAATAACATGCAGTTTAAGAACAGTGGAAGCATTATTTGAGGGTTTAATGGATGAATACTTGGTCCAGAATCCAAGAATGACTGTGCAAGAGTTTTCAGCCATACAAGAGAGATGTATGCGAAATCTGAATAGCAGCAATGTAGTCCTTTACTTCAACAAATGGAAATTTTTGTTGCATCTGAACACAGGCAGATATTGATACAGATGAGAGCCACCAAATAGATGTTTTTTCTGTTCAGGGGTACCTTTGGCTGCATATCTTCAACATGACATTTGCAATAATGTGCCACATGCTGAATGACATTGTGTCAGATTGGCAAGTGCAAGGATATCCTATGCTTATATAAGGATATCTCATGTCTCTTTTCTCCAGAAGACCAGTGTCTGGAGAAGCACACTAAGTCCTATCAAAAGTTTCAGTTTACCTTTTGGGGCAAAGTAAAAAATTGCCAAAGACTCATCATCTTAATATGAAATGAGCCCGAATGAACTAGTGATACTCCAGTGCCTCTCTTCCCTTTAGTATAAGATTAAAAGGATATATAACAGTACTTTTATACCTATGTAACAGTGGAACAGTAATTCCACAGGACAGCTAGAAAGATTATTCTCAGGATAATTAATTGTGTAAGTGTATTCCCAGTACTAAGACTTGGACTTGTTACACTCGTAACTGATTAAGACAGAGAAAATATACTGTGTCCCCCACTCAAGAGAAGGGGGAAAGGCTTGATGTTGACATGCATTAGTGATGGACAATTGGCATGACATCAAACAGTAATGCCCTTTAGATTTAATTTATTTATATCCTACCTTTGTTATTTTTATAAATAATTCAAGGCAGCAAAACACACATTATAATCCTTCCTCCTATTTTGCCTACAGCAACAACCCTTTGAGGTGGATTGGACCGAGAGAGAGTAACTGGATTAAGGTCACCCAGATGGTTTTTCATGCCTAAAGTGGGACTAGAACTCACAGATTCCTGATTTCTAGGCTAATACCTTAACTTCTGCACCAAACCAGCTCTCAGATTCATTCCGAAATATCGAAATCCTAGAGAACCTCGGGTTTATAGCTATTGTATCAAAATGTAGAAATAATGACAGTGGGTCTTAAAAAAGCAGGACCAACTTCCTTTCATTCCATTAATTCAAGCTGGTATGCAAAAGTGCTAGGAATGTACTTATGTATACATTATCCAACATGTGTTTTGTGATTTTGTGCCATTCAGTTCTTTCTATTAAGCTAATTGCAGGCTCTAGATAATTGGAGTTTTTTAACAAAAAAAAACCTGTTTTGAGCAGGAAATTTAAAAAACAATTGAAATGGGGAAGGGAGAGGAAAGGAGCGTTGCTTGTATTCACTAGTTGAAAGACCTTTAGTTTCAGCATCTCCTTTCCTTCCGGAAGCTAATGCTGGTGTGCTTCCAGCTATTAGCAACTTGGATCATGCACTACAGTTATTTGGGATCTATTTCAGGGTTTAGATGGGACAGGAGGACTTATTTGAATGCCTGACTCAGGATGTAACAAATGATCACAGCTTGAGCTTTTCATTCCTGCCTGGGGTGGAGTTTCTGCCATAAAAGAAACTCATAAACCTGTCCAGCAGATGGAAATAGAGAAGTTATAAGCTTAGCAGTCTAATTAATCCAGACCTGCGTATTTTTGAAACAGCTGCAGAGGTAGAGGTGGTCACAACAGCTGTAATGCAATGCAGCAGAGCAACTTTCTTATTAACTGAGGGCAGTGGAAGCTAATAAGCCTGTTTGAGGATATCGCTTTATTTTGAGTAGCCAGGAGAGTTTTATCTGTAGCCGCAGACCAGCAGCTTTATTCAATCATATTATTGTTTCATGTTTGGATCGACACATCTGTAAAGAATTTAATTTAATGGTATTTCCAGATTAGGATCTCATAGTGGAAGTGGTGGTTCAGAATTTCCATGGTAATTTTTTAGAAGTGTTATATATCCTTTTACTCTTTCATTCCTCCCCACACATTTTAAGTCAGGTTGACCCGTTGGATATTTGTTTGATGCAGGAGAGAACAATTCAGAGTATTCATTGTTTCATGCTAAATTTGACCTTTCTCGGGGGTTGGCTGAAGAATGTTTCCTGGATGTTTCTTTTCCTGGTTCTTCCATCGAAGTGTGTTAATTGATGCTGTCAAATAGCAAACTAATTTTCATTTTCTTTCTTCCAACTGGAAGAAAACTTTCCATTTTTTTTAAGAAACGGATTGTAAGAAAAAGCTTGATTAAGTGAATTGGTTGAAATTTAGAGTTTGCAAATAAGTAAAAATAAATTGTTCTGAAATTTAAGCATGCCTAGTTTTTATGCAGTGCCATATTAAATCACATTTCAGAAAACGTATGTGCTATTTTTCATATACCATCAGGATACAGGTAGCTTTACTTACGCTTTGCAACCAGTTCCAAGAGAGCCATCCAAAAGGTACTTATGACTCAGTTTCGAAGTTCCAAAAGCTGCAGTCACATGACCACATTTTTATGCTTGGCAATTAGCTTCGAGAGAGTCTTCGGATTTCGGCGGCATAGAAATTTAATAAATAAATAAATTAGCCAGCATGTACAGCCATTCGCAGCATCCTGTGGTCACATGACCACAACTTACAATGTTTTTGCCAAAAATCAGAAGTATACTCAAAAATGGTCCATAGTGAACATTGGGGTCACTTAATGACTGCGGTGACCTGCTTTATGACCACCACAACTTGGTGTAAGTCGAGGACTACCTATAGTTTTTTTTTAAAAAAAGAAACTGCAGACACGAAGGGAGTTCTAATTCTGGAGCAGGTCCTGATGTGGGGTCATAGCAGTAATATTTTGCCTCCAGCTGCAGCTTTAATCTGTCTTAGATCTCAATCCTGCTATTTCCTTGGAAGTCTTCTGTTGGTATCTTATTAACATTATATCTATTAAATGAGTTAATAAACTCAAAGAAAGGAATACATACCAAATTTGGCTCTTGAAGTGGGAGAAAAGAAGGGAGATTTCTGAAATAATGACGGGTTAAATATCATGTGATGATGATTTGCGAAATGTTCCTTTTGGTATTTAAGTGAAATACTGCTGCTTTTTAGATATTTGGCTGAATGTTCCCCTGAGCTGGTTATTTTAATTCTGATTTGCTTTTAGGTCTGTATTTTATGATGTTTTTAATTCCATAATTTTATGTTTATTATTTGTAAATTTGTGTCAGTTCATCAGATAAAAATACATTAAAATGAGAAAAAAACCTATGAAAAAATATATGGACCATTAAATAATTCAGCGTACAAGCTCACAATATAAGGCAAATGGTCCAAGTATGAAAGAATCTTTTGCAAAAATAATTGGTGATCCACTATTTTTCTCTAGAAATATATTTATGTATATTTTTATTTCTTCAGAGTATTGGAAATCATTCTGGTTCCAGTTGGGTCTCAAGATTCTAAAATTCTGAAAAACTACAGAAATTCCTTTCTCAAATGTGGCATAAAATGATTGCCTAAGATTTTTTTAATGCCATGGTTTTATTGGAATTAATAGTTGTCATAGCATTTTGAATATAAATATGGGAATATCTGGTTTTCATTATCTAATATTAAATCATTTTTCCTGGAGTGTCATACAAATCACTAGCTTTAAAAAGCAAGAATATTTTTTCTTTCGTAAATCCTGTAAGGAGAATATACACTATTTCAGACATTTCTTTCCATTCAGTATCATATTTCCAGTTTCACTGGTCTGTGAAAAGTGAAGGAGTTAGAAGAGGAGGAGGAAAGTATGTACTTATTAATAAGTCCATATCTTGGGCAAAATTCTTCACAATTTGTTGGAATCTCATTGTTTCTGTTACAGGTATTTCTTGATTTACAACCACTTGTTTAGCAACTATTCAAAGTTACAGTAATACTGAAAAACAACTTTCAACTTATTGTCACATCCCTCTAGTTATGTAATCAAAATTAGGAGGCTTGGTAGTCAGGGTTACATGATCACTATTTGTGACCTTCCCAGCTGATTTCCAACAAAGTCAGCAGGGGAATCTGGATTCACTTAATGACCATGTGATACACCTAATAACTGTGATGACTCGCTTAACAGCTGTGGCAAAAAAGGTTATACAATTGGGTGGAGCTCACTTAACAATTGCCTCGCTTAGTGATGAAAGTTCTGGTCCCAGCTGTGGTTTTAAGTCAAGAACTACTTCCATATAGAAATCAACAAATTATTTTTCCAAAGTCAGAGTATAGTATGCAACTATGGGTTTAATTTTTTTTAAAAATAAAGAATTTGCACATTGAGTTAGCTGCCTATGATTTTCTCAAAATGTAATCTGCAAAGGTCTTTGGGCTTTATATGAAGCCTCTCTGATCCAACTGGAATTTAGTCCTGATCCCTACAGGAATCCCAATGCAATCCATTAATCACAAATTATTTTTCAGAATTAGGAATCTGCTGTTCATTGGTATGGGAATGATAACTTAGTAGCAGAAAAGGTTATGAAAATGATTTAAAGAGGAGATGGTCAAGGTAAAAGGCCTAACTCAATGCTGCCTTACAATCTATGTCTACGAATGTTTAATGCATCTTCTGGACAATTCAGTGATAGTCAAAGGAATTACAAGGATTAAACTTGAAATATTACTAAACCACAAATTATGGAGCAATGAAGAGAAGTAGGATAGTGGACAGGTATGCAGGCTGAGGCTTTTTCCTAAAGCATTACTTTTGTTACTGTATGTATTAATAGGAACAAGAGGTAGTAGTTGTATGCCTGTCTGCTAGGACTCGATATGAAGGAGATTTAATTAGATATTTGCATATTTCAGTCTTTGTTTGTCTTGGATGTTTTCCTAAAGAAGCTGAAGCTTTCTTTGCATTTCTGGAATCTCTCACTGTGTATGATGACACTGATGGAGTCCATCAGGAACTTTCATCTTTCCGTGTTCTCTTTAACATGGGACTATCTTTAAATATTTTTGATTCAGCGCAGGATCACGAATAGAGATTACTACTCTATTCTTTGCTTGGTAGCTGAGATGAGAAATGCTTGAATATTAAGATATTATTTGCAGCAGAAAAAATGGCCAGGTTCTCTAATGATTCAGCAAAAGTATAAGAGACCTGAAACTGACATTCTCTGAAGGCAGTTTTTTCCTCTGGAGACAATTGAATCACAGTCATTTTGATAATTTATGTCGTGGGAATGAGGAATATGCATGGTCTGAGTAGCGATGATGGTAATTAAGACTGTGATCTCCAGAACTGTTTATTTATATTTATTTATTTAAAACATTTATACAGCAGCCCATCTTATAACAAACTCTGGGTGACTGCTAATCAAACATTCAAACAACATAAAAATCATAGTAAGACTATTAAAAACGAAGTATAAAAACAAAAAGCTGGTGCCAAGTCAAACTTCCGATGTGCAGTCACCTCATTTTATCCCAGCGCTTGGGGAAAAGCCAGGTCTTCAGTGCTTTGCAAAAGGCTAGGAGGGCAGAGGTCTGCCAAACTTCAGAGGGAAGGGTGTCCCATGGATGGGGTCTGCCATGGAAAAGACATGCTTCCATAAAATGGCAATGTTTAAAGAAAGGGACTAGGAGTGTGCTCACCCTATCTAATTTGGTAGAACAGGTAGATGTACTTTGGGAAAGGTGGTCCTGCAGATAGCCTGCTTCTGTACCTTATAGGGCTTTAAAGTGATGACCAAAGAAACCAGAAGGCAGTGCAGCTTATACAGCAGAGGTGTTACATAGGCAAACCTAGGGCAACCATCATAGTGCGCGCTGCCACATTTTGGACCAGGTATTCCCTAGGTTTGATGTAAACAGAAGGTCCCATAAATGGTGACGTGCAATTGTTTTAAATTTTATGGAAGATAAAATCAGAATATGATCACAATAGTAATTTGTGACCTTAGAAAAGGCAGACTGAGAAAATAGACTGAAATAGGAAAAGACACATAAGGAGTTACTGTCTCAAAAATAGAGAATGAACATTTGTGATGTGGCTTCAAAGCTAATCATATTTAAACATGCTGTCTTGACGCCAGAGGGTTCAAAAACAAAGACATTGCAAAAGCATTCAGACAGCTCCGCAGAGGAGAGTAGAACTCATATTTGACCCTTTTGTGCTTCTGTGTTTTTCTTTTATTTCCTTGAGTGGAGGAGTTGCATTTTTTTTCTTTATGGTTTAATTTTTAAAAAATAAAACCAAAACTTTGGTTGCAGAACATACTTCCCAAAACTCTCTTCTAAAATATTCATGCGCGTATAACTGAAGTCAGATAGTAGCAGTGAAGGCATGAAAATGTTTCACTTTTGATTTTGTTTTCCAAAAGAGATTGTTTTCTGTCAGCACAGGTTAGAGTAGCAAAATGAGCATTACTGTACTTAAAACCTGATGGGTTACACTCAGATCAGTGCCACTTTTTAGAGACCACGTAGATTTTTCTCCAGAACAATGTTCTCAATCTGCTCCTGCTTATAATTTAAATGTGTATAATAAAAATTATGCCTTGTCTGTAAAATTCCTCTTTCTAATCTTCATTATTTGAAGTATGCAACTAGTTGCACATTATAAAATGTACAAGTAGTTGAAATAATTAATCCACTTCAAAGGGAACTGAAATAGAAATTCCATTTTATTTTATAGGTGGAATGGAGGGAACAATGTATTTTAAAAGTGAATCTTAAAGATATAGACAGTATGGGCTGTTTCCAGAAGTGTGTGACTATAGGAGGATATTTCACAGATGAATAAATGTACCTACAGATATGCACCCTTAACATACACTGATTACTTCAATAGACTCCTATTACATCAGAAAGATTTGAATGTTCTTCTCATAAAATTCTGAAAAGTCATTCATTGTGTAGAAAACTTCAGTACAAAAGGCAAATTTGGAAGAGTATTGACTTATACTAAACGAAAAAGCAGTAAGTAAAGAAGGAGATGCATTTCTGGCTTTACATGTCAAAGTTAGAATCAAAGACATGCATAACTAAAACCAAATCATAATGTGGGAGTATCTTGAGCAGCATCTAAAGCATATTAAGATATCTTACTTCCTGACTTAGGGGATCTTGCTGAGTCAAGTAAGAAACTCATTGTGAAACAGGGGGAAAGAGTTTATTTCAATTTGGTCATTATATTGAGCCAGCAGGGGGATTACAAAAATGATACTTGAATTTACCACTCCAAAGTTTTTAACGTCTCCAGCAGAAATTTAGAAAATGGTGATGCAGCAATTCTGCTACAAGGGCATAACACATCAAGCTGAGACCTTTATCCTGCTTTATAAATTGAATAAGGATTGCATGACATTGACCTAGAGGAAGGATGGGGAAGAATGAATCCATTGTTCACTCCCCAATCTGTACCTAAGCAATGGAAAGAAAGCAGAATGAACAAGTAGGGCATCCTGCTAAAGCTGGACTTACTCAGGCTGAAGAGGGATTGTCAAGCTGCTGTTTCCGTGTGCTTTTGAAGGGCTTGAAAGCACTTCCTGGGGAAGGTTACAGCCAAAGGAGGTCACTGGATGCCCACTTGGATCATCTCTTTGCCAGCAGCAGTCCAGGAGAATAAGAGGAACTTGCTAAGCAACCATCTGTCAGAACACACTGTTCATTGGCCTGTTTAGCAAATTCCTTCCCCACTCCCACAGCCCTGGTGAAAAAATTGGATAAGGTAGAAATAATGTATTGGAGAAGTAAGGTTAATAATGAACCACATATTTGAAAGGCTACCCACATTCTTGGACAGTCTTCAAATCCAGCTTTCCAGCATAGCAGTGATTAAACCACAAACATTAAAACCACCATTCCAGCCCTTGCTACATGGCTCCTTTTCTATTTCAGCTGTCACTGTATGTACGAGTGATGTGTTCTTGACATAGCTGTGATGACATTTAGTAAACACAGCATCATTTTCATTACACGAACGGTTCAATTGTTCTGTTGCAAAAGTTTCTCGGAATCAATGGGAGGCTATAATTCCCCAGGACTCCTTTTTTTTCCATTTTTCAAAATGGGGACAACCTGTTAAGGATTTCTCAAAAATAATGTAGCAAATTCTATCAGTGATTTAGGATATAATCATCTGGCCTAGACATATGAACTTATTTAAGGTCATTAATTATTTCCTAATTCTGTTTCTGTCATGATCAAATTGGAATCCCATTCCTTCAACCAATTTGTCAATAATTGAGAATATTCCAGCATAAAAACTGCTAAAATTAGCTGTGCAGCAGATGAGTTGTATGATCAATAGACTGGGATGGCAAAAGCATATAATTTTTCTAAGAAATCCAACATGTGCATATGGAATCCAGACTTGTTTGCTTTAAGAATTCTTTAGGCAAAGAAGATATATATAAGTGAAGTGTCTTAAATCATTGCTATGGTTTGATTTAACTCTATGAGGACTTGATTGGCTGACTATAAAACCAAACAAACTAGAAATCTATCCTAGCCTTCTTAACAGGGCTACATGACAAGTCCTATCTCAGTATCGGAATTCCAGACCTTCAGCTGAGAATGCACTGTCTGTAGTTTGACAATGATGGGTCAGGATGGACCAGGATAGGTCTGCTATATTTTAGGAAAAATGGATCCACAACAAACACTATGTTGTGGTCAGGCAATTCTGAATATTTTTTTTTCTTTTCATAGTACAAATGTTACATTATGTTTTGTGTCTTTAGCAAAATTGTCTCCTGTGGTTCAGACATGCATGGGTTTTGATTTGAAATGAATGCACTGTTAAATATTTTGTCAATTTGTAAACCAGACATTTTAGGGTAATGATGACTTTGTCTTTTCAGAAACCTATTTGGCAACAAGGAATTGTCTCTCCAGAAACAGAAACAAATCATTTAGGATCTTTACATAAGGATGCCTTCACTTGGAGACATCTCCACATGAGCAGTTTTCAAACTGTCATAGTTGGCCTGCCCCTCACATGTAGTTTGGTTAGAGGCCATATGTCACAAATTGATCTAAGGGAGCTTTTTCGGAGGCTGGAAAACTAATAGTTTTTCTATGTTTTAACTTTCTTATCTCTGTTAGATAACGAAGAACATCCTGAAGGATCTGTTGTAGAAAACTTTGTAGATGGTGCCACTAGCATGGTGATTACAACAGGACGGTTAAAGCCTCCAGTGAAAAATATCAAGGAAATTGCCATAATTCGTGACAAAACGAATGAGCAGCAAAAGCTGATGGGCAAGCATACTAAGTCTGAGATACGTACACAACCTCTTAGGGTGAGTTGATAAATGCTAATGTAAAATAAATTATTATGAGGTAGCTTGTACTATCTATTTGTTCTATTTAAGATACTAACTTTCTCTGTGAATTATTGTACAAGATTTGACTGAAGGTTTTTCTAGAAGTATGTCTCATCCTTTTCTAGTTTGGGGATGCTTGAATTAAAGGATGATATATATATAATTTTATTCAGGATTTTAATTACAATAGTAAAATCTAATGTAAACTAAAGGAAAGAATAAAAAGAAAGAGTGAAAGATGTAAAGAAAAGGAAAAATATGGAAAAAAGAAAAATAAGAATATAGTAAAGATAAGTATTATAAAGAAGTGACTTCCAATCCTCATCATAATAATATAAATAATTTAACTCTTCATCCTCTCATAATATATAACCAATGATATTTCATCCCATATCTTATCTATAAACAAATGTAGCAATAAAAATAAAGCATCATTTTTTTCAGTTCTGGTGTTAGCAGAAAGTCCATTAACATTTACCAGAAATAACAATATGTTTTATTTTAATTTGGATCAAATAAACCAACCTTAGTCCTTCCTTTTACTTCTAACAATCTTAAACTTTAGTCCTTTCAAATAATGTCATAGAATTTTATTTCTTTTAATTTCTTCTTTGTCTCTTCTCACAAAATTCTTCAAAACTTTAATAAACCTCTTTTATAAGTCCAACATAAAATTATCCAGGTCACTGTCTTGGTTTGTGATTTATATTTTCCTTTTAATTTTTGAAATATCAATGAGTCTCTTTTATATGTGCTTGTTGTTCAGTCGCGCAGTCGTGTCCAACTCTTCGCGACCCCATGGACTGCATTACGCCAGGCCCCCCAGTCTTGCACTGCCTCCCAGAGTCTCCCAAGCTCACAGCCATCACACTGACTATGCTATCTATCCATCTAATCCTCTGCCGTCCCCTTCTCCTCTTCCCTTCAATCCTTCCCAGC
>JANHZU010002072.1:337933-351583 GCA_032468055.1 Acrochordus granulatus | reverse complement strand
CCAGAAGTTCCATTGATAAGAAAGGCAATTATTAAGTAGTCCAATTTTAGAACCTTTTTTGCTGCAGTTGATAAGTGAATCACTGCAGTTGAATCAGACATCATTAAGTGAATCCAGCTTCCCCCATTGAATCTGTTTGTTGGATGCTGCTTGGGAAGGTCACAAATGGCATTACATGATTTCAGGACATTGCAACTGTCATCAATATATGCTGGATGCCTAGGACCCAAATTCTGATCTCAGGACCATGGCAATGCTACAACGGTTGTAAGCACAAGGACTGGTTGTAAGTCACTTTTTCAATGCCATTATAATTCTGAATGGTCAATAAACAAATGGTTCTAAATTGAGAATTATCTGTAAGCCTTATTAATCTGACTTTTATTTACAAGAGTTGTTCCCAAGAATATCTAATTAGTCATCACATGTCTTGTCTAGTTTAGTTCAAACCTTCTCAGGCCACTGTCTTAATCCCATGTAAAAAGTGAATAAAGTGTTTACCAAAAATAAGTGAATAAAGAGTTTACCAAAACTCCAGGCAATTGTGAATCATTCAAATTCATGAGACCCTTTAGCAAAATCTCATTAGATAAACCAAGCTTTTAATTTAATAATACACAGGCCTATTTAATGCCAATAAAGACATGAGAAAATGATAGCCACCTACTTTAACATCTCAGAGTCAAATATAAATCAAAATAAGGACTTGATTAATGATCTGATCATAAGACAGAATGATTCCAAGGATCAGGATGCACTTCTAACATGCAAGATCCACAATACAACAACAGAGTTCATGGTCACACTTTATCTACAGTAGACCAGACAGATATTTTTCTAAAGATAAAAAATGTATTTATTACTGGCCTTTGTATAAAGTATTTTTCCAGCAATGTTCATCACAATTGTTTAACTATGTTACCTGAAATGGTGATTACCCAAAGATTTTAATCTTAACATAAAACATTAACATATCCTCTGCAAATGCTGGCCTGCAGGTTATTTATTCTCTCAGGCCAACAGTTTAGACAAGTTTTAAGTCCAGATTATCCATAGTAAGCAACTGTATATTACTCCCATTGCGCATAGTAGGTTTCCCATCTCTGCCTGGGAACAGTCCATCCAAATTGGGTCCCCTGCGTTATGGCTACTTACAACAATCACAACTTGGAAGGCAGTTTTGAGCTGCTTCTCCATCTTGCTGAGGAGGTCAAAACTGACAATGTTAATCAATCTTGCCAACAAGCGGTCTTTGCCTGTTACTATGACTCCAATGGTGTCTTGGCTTAGGGAAGGAAGCCATCTATGGAAAGCCTAAAGAAGTAAAGAAAAAATAAAGACAAAGAAAATATTTTCCCCATCTGAATTGCCTAAATCTAATTTTAGTTAGATTACAGCTAACTAAAAAATATTTAATAAAATTTATATACCTCATTTTTAAGTCTGCAAAGTGCTGTGCAATCCTGAACCATATTCACTCTGTATCATATGGTATCATATGGAATTTAGCTATTATTATTTCAACATAAATATGAAACTGAAACTAGCAAAATTTAGAAACAATAATACACATGCATTACTTCTCAGTGGTTAGCTGATTTTGAGACTTATTTTTTTTATTTATCCTCCCCTTCTAGAAATAAGCAATCTTTTAAATGTCACCTTCTCTTGGCTTAAAAAAAGCTTTACAATGCAGAAATTTTCACAGAAATTTGCCAAGCTGTGTCATGGCTGAAAGGGTACAGCAGGGGTTTGCATTATCATAAGGTGTTCCAGTCAAAATGTTCAAAATGATAAGGACACTTTTCACCACAACATGGTTTGTCTTAATCATGATTTGTTGAACAAATTATAGTGTCTGATTTACACACAAAACTATGTCATAAGTCAGGGGTAAGTCACATTTTTCAGATCACTCTTCAAAAGCAGGCAAGCTCAAAATGAAAATGGGAAAGGCCAAGGATGCTTGGGCTGCTCTTGAAATATACCCTAAAAGGTAAAATAATTCCCCTCTAGTTTTCAAACATCTATTTTTAAATCCCAAAATAAAATCAATAATTTCAAAAATTAATGAAAACAAAATAGCAATTAAGGAACAATCTTAAAGGATAGCAATTTCCTATAGTTTTATCAGATTTAAAGCTATTGAAAATTAATAAGGACTTTGTTATCCCTACTACTATCATTTTGTGGTTTTATGAACCATACCATCTTTCAGAATGTAGAAGCTAAGCATTGTAGACGTTACCTCGGCCCACGTATATCTCACAGAAGAAGGAGCTACCACAAGAAGGGGCCACTCTTTTCGATAATAGGAAGCAATGCAGATTGCCTGGATAGTTTTCCCTAAGCCCATGTCATCTGCAAGGAGCAAGCGACCTCCCCTGGAGATAGCAAAACTGTGGATGACAAAACAAAAAAACAAGGCTGTTGCTAATAAGTCTTGTCAGGATCAACATTTCCAGCACAGATTGCTCTCTCTTAGAAGGCTGAGGACTTGACTCACTTTACACCTTCTCTCTGGAATGGCAGAAGGCTTGCCACAAGTTTAGGATCCACTCCTACAAGGTCTGCTTCCACGATATCTTTTGCTTTTGGGAGAGACTTCTCAAATTGTGTAACAAAGGCTTTTATTACTGGCTTGGACAGCGGCTCCAACTCAACCCCTGGAAGGCTCTTGACTAGTTCAACTGCAAAGAAGATTGACAGAAGAGATTTCTATAGATTAGAAAATCTATCTGATTGTTCATCTTACATATTAACTCTGGGCAGCTCACAATCTGAGCTTAAAAGATGTTAAATTATGAACTGGAAATCAGTAGACAGATCATGCCTTTTCACCTCAGTTCTTGGGAAATATTTGTGAGTGAACTGTAGGTATATATGTGTAAGCGCATATCCAATTAAGAAAGGATTCCAATCCACACAAAATTATTTCATGAATAATATTGCCAGCTTCAGCAGGGCAGCTGAAAATAAGGAAGAAAACATAATTCACCAGAAAAGTAAGTAGTACGGTTTGAATTTAAAATAAAATCCAAGCATCATTTATGTTGATTTCTGATTCTAGGAAATTTCTTTAAGCGATAAAAATACTGCTGCACTATATTAGGCCTTATAAATACTGGATACTTCTCAGTCTTTTTTTAAAAAAAAGAAATGAAAGTCCTAAAATACAGAAACTGAAAAGTAGAATGTAATTCTGACAATTTACTCAGCAGTTCAGATATGTACTCACTTTATTCACCGTAACAGTTTTAATACTGATAGCAAACCACAGGCTGCTTATTTTCCCAAAGAGACAGATTAGACCTCCTACATACTCAGACAAAATCCTTTATTCCAAAAGCATATAAATATATGAAAAGATTTATATTTGTAATTGTAGCATATGTTGTTAAGTATGCTCCCTTTGCTGTGATCGATGCTATACCAACAAGACAAATAGGCTGCTGAAACAGAGACCCCATAGGGTTATTCTGCTCAGAAAGCCACACATTAAAATTAGATGCTAGCAAACTGTAGCTATTACACTATTTTTACTGCTTTGCAAAAGAGGAGGAAAGATGAATGTCTCCGTAGCTGGTATGATTCATTCAGAAGATACTTTATTTCTTGTTCCAAATGATCCTTTATCTTAATACAATGAAGCACTTTAGGTAGATTGCTAAAGGTGCATATATGAATATAGAAGTAGATACCTCAATAGATATACTGATAAATAACCATAGTAAAAAGATGAAACATGTCCAAGGCGATGCACTGAAGCAATCAAAAGTGATATGAAACTCATTTCCCATGCTTATATCCCTAGCCACAAAGAAAACTACTTGCCTAAATGGATGATGTGCATGCAGCTAAAACAATGTGCACTTTGGCTTTGAATTATTTCTAAATAATTGGGTAGACAATATTTTCAAGAAAGCAAGCAGAGCCTGAATAGTCTGTTGCGTTCTCTCCTCCACATCAAACCAATTGCTGGCATATTTTTATTTTACAGAAATACATATGGGCACAACCCAACTACTATACCACCCCCTTGTATCAAGTTCAGCAGCTTGAGTGCCCTAGAAGAACATTATCAACCCACAAAGAAGCAGAAAATCCAACTATACAAACTTTGGCAAACAACTGCACTCTGTTTTCAAGACTTGTTTCAAGGTGATGCGCAGCCTCCCTTCAAATTGTGCAGAAGAGAAGCAGAAACTTTCTCACTTTGGAATTAAATTTAGTCAAAGTATCCCAATCAAAATCCTCCTACACAGGACTGCTATGTTATAAAAACTAATTTTAAAAATTAGCCTGTCAATCACATTAATTGCTTGTAGTGCCACCATGTGAAAGCTGGAAGCAATCTCTCTCAGCTAAAGAATAAGAAAAGCCAAGCAAAATTCATTACTATGTCAGTTATCTCCACTTTAGAGGCAAATGCTAAGAAGTATATTCTGTGAGCTGTTTTGTGAGCTGACTTGAGTCATGGTACTTTAGATGGGCAGCCATATAAGTCTTTTAAATAAATAAAATAATTATCTCAAAAGACTATGGACACTAAGAAGAGAACATTTCTTACTTAATCTTCGGTAATCCTCCAGTAAGAAATTCCATTTTCTGGTCTTCATATCTGTAAGGATCATAGTAAAGAATGTGGGTAATAAATAGGAATAGTGGGAACAAACATCAGGCTTAGAAACAATAAGACAAAACAAAAACCATGAGAAATAGTCAGACTTCAAAAGCAGTATCACAAATGCAAAAATAAAACTATTTAAATAGAATTTTCATATAATTTAAATTCTAGTAAGTTTGTAAGTAAAAACTAAATCAAGATATAATAATCACAGCTGCATTGCTGAAGTTCAGATAATGGCTATCTCACTCACCATAATTCCTAGAAATCACTTGCTTGAACACTTCTATGATGCTGGCAGCATAGCCAATATCTACTTCGAATCGAGAATAGGAAATCAGAGTGCATTTTCCTCTGACGATTGCTGATGGCTTCTGCCAGCCAGTACATGTCTGTAAGAGGGATCTCAGATGAGAACTTTGGCCAGCAGAAGATGACCCTCTGCCGCCAGTAATTTTCTCCATTCCTTCCAGAGGTGTCAAAGAGGTGGAGGGAAATTGTGCTACTCTTTCCACTGGAGACAAAACACAGATTTCAAAGAAAAAAGACCAAATGCATAATGAGAATAAAACCATCAACTCCCAGGGAGAATAGAAAAGGATCAAAGAGGCATGAGAGACTTTCAGATGCAGAAAAAAAGCAGACAGGACTGAGATTACTACCAATACCCATCACTGCTCACTGAGGAAGCTTGGAAAATGTACCACAATTGGTTTACTACCAATACCCATCACTGCTCACTGAGGAAGCTTGGAAAATGTACCACAATTGGTTAGTCCCCACCTAACTCAGCATCATTTTATCATTTGAATTGTACTTAAAAAATAACACTTTGCAGCTCATTGAAACTTTCCAGTATTACAGAATTGCCTCTTTGAAACAAGCCTGATAAATTCCAAACTGGTTAAACAAAACTGTTTAAGTCATTTTAAATCATTCATTTTTTGAAACAAAGTTTTAGTTTCTTTGAACAGGTCAATATAATTCCTTTATTAATAAAATTATTCATAATTGAACAAATTTATGAATATAAATTATTTTGAGCAGTAATTAAACAAATGGTAATAATTGACAATAAGAATCGTCAAATTCACATTTCTCTGCTAAACCATTCTGAATCTAGAGGATTTCTAATTACTTACTCTAATTAGAAGATGACTAATTACTTACTGAGATGGCCGTAGTCTTCAAAACTGAAGTTCCATGTCTTTGTTTCTGGATCTGAAATAATAAAATGTTTAAACAATAATTTGGAGTTAGAAATATTGTATTATATTTAGAAAGGCTGAAACATACCAAGAAAGTCACTTTGGTGTACTGGTTAAGGTACCAGGCTAGATATTGAAAGTCTGCAAGTTCTTGTCCCACTTTAGGCATGAAACCAGCTGGGCGACCACAGGTCAATCATTTTCTCCTTGCCCTAGGAAGCAGGCAAAGGCAAACTACTTCAAAAATCCTACCAAAAAAGAACTGCAGGGACTTATCCAGGTCAGGTCAAGACTGACTCAAAGGAAACAACAACCACTGCCATAATAAATCCTTATACCAAGATAACTTATTTAGTTATACATAATGTTCGATGCATATAGAGCAGCCATATACCACAGATGTATAGAGTGAGAAAGTGATTATTAGAATAATTTATGAGATCCCTGTAAAAAAGACTATTTTAATAAATGTGTATATTAAAGTACAGAAAGTTATTCATGCTTAACACAAGTATAAGACTGTAATGACAAATAAAGTCTATTTTATATTCTAAGATCCAGGTACCCAAAGACTGGGTGGATCCAAGATTCAGGATTTTAACACCCCTAACTTGGGATGGGATAACATTGCCTCAGACAGTTGTGGTGTGCAACTTGAGGGTTCTCATAGACTCACAACTCTTGCTTGAAGAGCAGATGGTAATCACAGCTAGGAGAGTCTGTGTAACTTCATATTGTGCACCAGTTGCATACTATCCTGGACCAGGAATCCCTGAGCTCAGTCATTCATGCCCTAGTCATCTCACACTTCATCTCATAATGAACGCTACATGGGGCTACCCTTGAAAAAATGTGGAAGCCACAGAATGCAGGTGCGCAGACAATTACTGGGGCCCCTAGGTGGCCCAAGTTACACTATTGTTCTGTGAGCTGCACTGGTTTCCAGTTTGCTTCTCGGTGCAATTCAAGGTGTTGGTTCTGACCTTTAAAGTCCTTTATGGTATGGGTCCAGGTTACCAGTGAGTTATCTTACCCCAATGGGAATGGCTCATCCCACGAGGGCTGGCAGAAGAGACATGCTGCGGACCCTGTAGGTCAAGGCATTTTGGATGGTGGGATCCAGAAGAAGAGCCTCTTCTGCTGTGGCTCCTGCTCTCTGGAATATCTTGCCCCCAAAATCAGGTCAGCACCCACCTTTGGCCTTCCAAAAGGCCCTGAAGATCTGGTTCTGCCAGTTGGCTTAGGGTCCTAAAGAAGGGATGTCATCATGAAGTTGGTTGAAAGGCTAAATTTTATCACCTTCCCCATGTGTTTTTGCTCCCTTCCTCCCTATCTAATTAAATTTAAAATTTTGGATTTTAACTTTTTTATAAATAAATATAAATACTATTATAAAATATTTTATTATTAGTTACTTATTAATATTATAATATATTATAATATAATAAAATATTATAAATATTTTAAATATTTATTTAAAATAAGTAAAAATAAATACTATTTATTTTTTATAAATAGTATTTTTACTTTTTATGGACTGTAAACTGCCAGTTGTTGTTTCTGCAAGATTGGTGGCATACAGGTTTAATATATAAATAATAGGTAAAGTGGAAACCTTTACCTTTCTAATAATGTTTTATATCTTGTTTTCAGAGAAGATACACATAGCAGAAGATGGCAATATGTATCATATGAACAGTCTGATTTTATGAATAAAATGCTATTTAGAAAAGACTCTGTACTTTGAACAGAAGTACTGTACACGTGTAGCTCCTTAATGGAGATGTAAATGAATCATCTTTATGCCAGCAAGGTGCTGTTCTTGATGAGCCACCTCCAAGCCACTGCACCCCAATCGTATTTTTGTACTGAAAAAGTTGTCCCATTACACCAGGAAAATGATTCTAATTTTGTACTTTTATAAATACCAAGTGTGGTATAAAATAGATATTTTTTTTCTTTCAAAAAAGAAAAGATGCCTCAAGTCCTAATGAATATAAAGAAACATCATGATATCTTGACAACAGTATCACATTATTTGCCATCACCTTCTTCTGGGATATTTTTCAATTTCCTAGACCAGCCAACAGCCCTGCTTTCATACCCAGATATAAGCCAGCTTGGCCTGGTTTGTCTTAATCTCTTGATAAAGGTAACTTATGTTTTCTAAAAGCTGCAAAAGAAAATATAAAACACAACAAAACCTCAAACGTTTGCAGATGTCTGACAACAGCAAGAATAAGAAATATGCTATGCACAGATATATAAAATAAAGAAAAAATTGTGCATTAAAACTGATAGCAATAACATCACCAATAAAATAAACATTTTGAAATGGAGTCACAGATGTTGGGCATAGATCCCATTAAGGAATCAGCAATGGTGTCTTTAACCTCTCGTGGAACTAAGCTTAGAGTTTAATTCATCCAATATTTTAAGCTGACAAGGTACTGTTTCTCCATTACTGCTTTCTATTTATTATTTTTTGTTATTACACCTATAACAGATATATATGAATTCTGCTACTTTTTTATAGCCCACTGACTAAGCTAAAAAGGGCAACATGCTTTTCAGATTAAATAACTAAAAACACGTTCAATTTACTGTTCAGAAAAACATCAGGAACAAACCATGAGAAGCTAAGGAAGTCCTGGAGGCCCACGACGGAAGGAGGAGATGGTAGAGAGTGGGGGGTTTTGTGTGTGTGTGTGTGTCTTTAAAAATTATATATGTCCTGAAATTATGTCTCACACAACATACTATTTTTGGAACTTTTTCAACACATGTAAATACTTTTTAATACTTGCTTTTTAAAGTAAAACCTAAAAATGAAGCTACCTACTTTTGCATGATTTACAATATTCAGCAAAAATTATGAAGGTCTCTAAAAATAAGTGAATTACACAATATGAGCCATACTTACCATATTTTTTGCTCGGTAAGCTTCTGAATATCTCAATGAGTTCTGTGTTGTATCCAATCTCAACTCTGAATCGGCCTTCAGAAAATTTCACACATTTTCCTTTAAGAACACCTTGGTTTTTCAGTACAGACGTCTCACGTACCTTGCCTGAATCCCTAGAAATAGCTGAATTTGGTTCTCTGCCCCCTTTTACAGGGGCCAAAAGGGGGTTTGTCCCATAAAACTTCAATGTAGTACTCCCTTCCTTTTTGGCAAGCAGTTCGCAGGCTAGATTTCTGGTACCTGCCTCCATTTGACAATCAGAAGTCCTGCCTGCATCCAGCAGTGTTGTAAGTTTAAGGAGACCCTGCTTGCCAGTAGATTTGTTCTGAATCCATACATTCTTACCAGTGCCTGGGTTCATATTAGCATCCAAGGTAGACTGATGCTGCTCTCCAATATTCTGGACTGCTGCACCACACTCAGATGACTGCACTATGTCAGAATTACATTGGATTAGCTGACCTTGGTTGCAAGAACTCTCAGGAGAATAGCAAAGAGACTCACTCAGAGGATCTTGCACTGCTGAGGAGAGCTTCTTAATACTATCCAACTGTTTGTATAAACTTGGGCAAGAGCCCACTGAATCATCTTTCTGTTGGCCTCCATACAAAACAGTTCCTTGTTGGTTTGAGCTGCAGTGACCAGAAGGGACCTGAGGACTTTTCTGCACCAAACTGCTGTTAGGGCTGTGGAGGTGATGGGTACTAAGGATGGGGTGACAGCTTTGCTTCTTCAAAGGCTGCTGAAGGTTTCCTTGACAGCTACCAAGATTCTGCATGTCAGAGTTCTTCATGGCAGCACCACCCTGCTGAGCTGCCAATCGCTCTGCTCTCCTTGCCAAAGCTTTTTGTCTGTTCTCCTCAATCTTCCTTTTCTGCTCTTCAGTAAGCCCAGGCAACATTTCCTGTGGTGTTCACCAAAAAGTCCGTAGAACTGGAGATGAAACCACAGTTTTTACCAAATTAAAGAAGCCTTAATAATTCAACATTTCTGAAGCAAACGGCCCAGCTCTTTATTAGATAATGTACATGGGCAAGACAGCTAGCCTCATTTTTAAAGAAGCATCCTCTCCTGCTTATTAGAACACAGGGAAATATTTCTCTATTCAGCTGAAAAAATTAGCAATTATATGCCTTGATATAATGCCCCTTAGAATTAATTATATCAGTTGTAACAGTAACTGTAAACAGTAAGTAAACTGTAAACAGTAAGTAAACTTGGTTAAAAGTCACAAATATAGAACAAAAAAACGACCCCAACCAAGTCCAAAGAAGGCAGGAATCTGATGTCCTGGCACTTAAGAAGTTTGCTACAACTGATCTACATATTCTGTTAAGAATCTCAAATGTGTATGAAAAATTCAGTATTTAAGAGCATATGGCTTTTCAACAACTTTTATCAGGTTAAAGAAATCCAGAATTCATTATTGGAAATCCTCCCATAATCCCCTCAGTTTAAAAAAAGTACGATTCTTTCTCAATTTTTTAATTGAAATTTATTCAGTTTATAAATAATTGTTTCAATTACATGCATACAACTTTTTGAAAACTAATGTTAGGCTAAGTTGAATTATCTTTAAAATAAAAGAGAACATGACACTGCCAATGTAACATATTTTCTTACGGGCCACTAGCAATAGCAATCTGAGAACAGAGTGGACTACCCCACAACATTCTGGCAACGGACACTAAATCAAACTGCATATGTCTATCAGAGAGAAGAAAAGGGAAAGTACTTCCATAGTTGAATAACTCAAAGAAGTAAACTTCTTAAATACACTTCTGACCTAAAAGGAAGATCAGATAATGTACTAAAGAACAGCCCAACTTACCTCACAAGGGTTGTGAGGCAAATAGGAGGAGAGGAAGGAGTATTAGGTAAGTACGCCACACTGAGTCATTTATAAAAACAGTAAAGGCAGGAGAAAAATTAAATAAACAGCTTTAAAAGAAAACTATTATAAAAGTATGTATTTTTGGTACATAACACTGGTTAAACAATCAAAAATGTATAAATTAATTTCAAACCAGGCTAGAAAGTGGGAGACCGCGAGTTTTAGTCCTGCCTTAGCCATGAAAGCCAGCTGAGTGACCTTGGGCCAGTCACTCTCTCTCAGCTCCAACCCACTTCACAGAATTGTTGTTGTGGATAAAAAAGAAAGAAGAAGGTATATTGGATATGTTCACTACCTTGAGTTATTCGTCAAAATAATAAAGGCAGATAAAAAGGTAAGAGTTAAAGGTTTCCCATGCTAGTCGTGGCCTACTCTAGGGGGCAGTACTCTTCTCCAATTCACAACTGAGGGAGCCAGCATTTGTCCAAAGGTGCTTCTATGGTCAAGTGGCCAGCATGCCTATTATGCCAAGGTGCACAGAATGCTATTTAGGTGCTATTATCTTTCCCACAAAAGATAGTACCTATTTATCTACTTGCATTTTTACAAGCTTTTGAACTGCTAGGTTGGCAGGAGTTGGGGCAAGTAACAGGAGCTTACTTATAAATGAATGAATGAATGAATGAATGAATGAACAAATAAGAGAGAACTTTCTATCAAGCATGTAGACTTGTGAGAAAGCAAACAAATTCTGAGTGCAAATTCATACGATGCAAAAAATGTTATAGACTAATATTATAGTAAAACCAGAATTATTTTAATTGGGTTTTATGAATAATGAACTAGAAAATAAATATGGGAAGCTAATATTGTATCCAGAAACTGCAGCAAGATTATTGTATGCGGAGAGATGGAAAAACATAGTAGAGGACTGGATTACAAAAAGCTTGCAGAAGTGAAGGTGACCAGTTCAATCAGAGAAAAAAGAGAGAAAGGCTGTTAAAAGAAGAAAAGAATGAACTGATGATTTATGGATTTGAACGAAGGAAATCAAATGCAAAAAGGCTCAAAACTTTGCAAGTCAGCACTGACATCCCAAGCAGAAGCAAAGGCTGATATAGACAGGGTTTTACGCTGTAATCCAACTTCAGATAGTGCCCACCCCTCCCAAGAGAAAAGAAAACAGCAAAAAGCAAAGCCAGTAAAAAATGGCAAATATAAAAGTCTACCTTATGACCGTCTTAAAGGGTTAGCAAAAGCCAGCAGTTCTTCAGCCAGTCTCAGGAAGTGGTCTCAGGAAGGCTCAGCTTTTCTTGGACTAGATGCATCTTTATTTTTTCTCCAGTGTCAACCTGCAACCCAACAAACCAGAAGAGATTTTGAAGCAATACAAGACTTACAATATCTACATATTGAAAGGAAAAACAGAGAAGCCTGAGCACTTTCAAGTCTCAACGGGATTTGTTTGGTTTCGTCTTGCTACGTTGTGTGAACCAGCCGCTGTGGCATCCTGCATAAATCATAAATGCATAACTCATGGATTATTCTGCAAAATCGAATTCAAGAGCCACCACTTAGCCCAATATGCAAATCTAATACCTGCATTTAGTTGCAATGAAAGTGGTAAAATTAATGAAATTAAATTTAAATGGAAGCTTTCTAATTTCAGGGTTCCATCCACCCAAGTGCACAGCCTCGGCAGAGAATACAAGCCAACTGTACCCAGCAAGGCACCTTACTATACCGACCACCCGAGCGAAGGCAAAATGACTCGAGATCTGTAAAAGTTAACTTGTGATTAACTCCGGACTCTGCTTGGGTCCTGATGAGTCGTAATCTAAAGCATTCAACCCAATCCCTTGCATTGATCCTTATTCCCCCACCTCTCCACCTTTTTAACCATTAGGCCGTTAAAACATCCACTCCTCAATCCCACCGGCAAGGAGAAGCTGCGCCCCTCAAAAAACGCCCAGCAACTCTTCACGAACCCAATTCCCGGGCGAAGCCTATCCAGGAGCCTCCAACCAGCCGTTGACTACAATTCCCAAAAGAACCTTCAACCCACAACTCGCCAAATCCCCTCGCGGCGACGTCCATTGAGGAGATCGTCACGGGGAGGAACAAAAAAAAAAAAAGCCTCCATGCATCATGGGAAATGAAGTTCGGTTTCAAGTTCAGGCTGCAGCTCTATTTGCGGGAACCATTGCTAAAGTTTGCGGACGGAGCGAGGAGAGGAGGGGATCGTTTTACGCGGAGAAATTAAAGCACGAGGTTTAATTTTTAAAGGTTGGTTGCTGTTTTGTTGCAAACCGCCCAGAGTCGCTCGCTGCGAGATGGGCGGTGCACAAAATAAATGAATAAAATAATTAAGTCGCATTAAATGAGGTTCTCAAGCTACACCATTGGTAATTCATAAAAAATAATTAATGGTCAAGCTTCACCATTAATTACGCTTTGTGTAAGTTCCCCCTTTATTCAGTTTCAAGGAATAGGGCGGATAATTCAGACAAAGATATTAAAGATTGCAGAGGTGGGAAGTACTCAGAGAGAAGAACCCTTTGAACATCTTAGGTTTCTGCTAAACATTTATTTTTGCATTCTGTTTTATCTTATGAAAAATGACAAGGCGCTGATGGTAAAAGTTAACTTTTATAGTGAAGGAGGTAGAGCTTTGTGTCGCCATATGATGATCTGATTTTGCATATTTTAACATAAAACGCCTGACTTAAAATGCTCAGGCTGTACCATTGGCAACGCTGTATGTGATGGGAATTCATGCGCATGAATTGTCCCACACAGAAGAAGTAATGTAGTAAATATATTTTATGAATGAGTTTATCCATAGAATGATGGGTTTTCTCCCATACAGAGAAACTCAAAGCTTATGTCAGACATAGCAAGGGTGTCTGTTTATCTTCAGTGAGTTACTATATGAAACTACGTGTCTGTGAAGACTCTCACTCGTCCAGGGTAATTGCATCGCAACAAAGTTTAAAAAACAGGCATCTGGACTGGA
>JANHZU010002072.1:322440-332667 GCA_032468055.1 Acrochordus granulatus | reverse complement strand
GAGATGGATAGATAGCATAGTCAGTGTGATGGGTGTGAGCTTGGGAAGACTCCGGGAGGCAGTGCAAGACAGGAGGGTCTGGTGTAATGCAGTCCATGGGGTCGCGAAGAGTCAGACATGACTGTGCGTCTGAACAACAACAACAACTCTGGCAGTGGGTTCATTCTTTCTGTTATTTAAATAATAGCTATCCAGAGACTACTCAAATAAGCTCAGTACATAACTTGTTTTTAATCAGAGGTTGTTCAACAAACCTTCAAGGTTCAGTTCACTTAAAAGTTTAAACTATAACCCACAAAAAATGTTCTAGGTCAGTGTAATGTGTGTTCATGTAACTATATTAAGCCTACCTGACTAATAGTGTCCATCTCCATCTCATTTCATGCCACCTGCCCTTTTATGCAGCTCTTTAACGAAGGTCTGTCACTTTTATCACTTTGACCCAGAGAAGCTGCTATTTGGGAACTGTCCCTGAAGGGGATGCAAAGCCTTACACCCAGCCAGGGCTTTATGGAAGTCTAGAGGTTTATCTGATATTAAGAGGATAGAGGGAGAATTTTCCAGACAGAATCTGGTCATTTTTTCTCCCTCCTGGCCAGTAACAATGACAGTTATTAAGAAAATAATATTAGGAACAGCTCATTAATATATCCTTTTTTGCTGTTCTTTCAAGTTGATCACTCTCTAAATTAGCCTATCTAGAACATTTACATTTAAAGGGAGTTCATCTAATTAAAGTCAGTGGGATGAAAGGAACTTCTTTCCAGGATGTTAGTTATATAACAGTGAAGCAAGCTGCATTAGCACAAATGAAAGCAAGATCCTCAGCAGGTAGCAGCTTTCCCAGATTTTGGCTGATCTGGAAGTTAAGCAGGCTTAGCTCTGATTAATACTTGGAAGGGGCTACCTGAGAACTGCACAACTGTTGGCTAGATGGGGGACAAATTAAAGAGAAATCCAGAAAGCAGCAACCACAAACCCATATTGCAGTGAAGAAAAATGCACAGATTAAAGCTCAATCTGAAGAGAATTTTAACATTGTTATTTAATTTATTAAGAATTAACTACAGAGTCAGAAGGGAATTCATCCTGACCCAGCAGATTCTGGGCTCTAACCACTGCACCACCCTATTTTTATCCATTTAACTAGTCCTTGGAAGCTGGTGCCAAAAGAGTTTTTTTCACAGGCAAGTGCATCCAATCCTGGTTCATTGCATCTCTACTCCAAGAGCTGTTGTCCCACTAAAGGCTAATGTGACCAGCATGTTGTTAACAACAGGCCAGAGAGAATTTTCCAAAATAAAGTAGGAAATCAATGACTCTTTCCTGTTGTTTTTCTCTTAGCAATAGTGGCAAATAGATGTTCATAGCCTGATCCTTCATTAATACATTTAATCCTCTTTTGAGCTCAGCTAAGGTAGCGAGAAACTATTGCCACATCTGTACAGTTAGCAAATTATGCTTCTGGGGAGACTGCTAGCAATACACAAAACCAATGGTCCTCCATCCTCCTCTAGTAACCTCTCCTCATATTTCTGTATAAAGATGTGGGCAACCTTTGGGAGGCTAAGAGCCCCACATATCATTTGGAAGAACAAATCCATTGAGTTTGGGAGAACTTGGAGTTCCTATTTTAAGATATATATCTTGCACTATTATCATTAGATTTAAACCCTGCCTTTATTTGTACAACTCAAAGTAGTGTGCATAATAAAATTGTGCCTCCAATTTTCCCCACAGGACCAACTCTTTAAGGTGGCTTTGACTGAGGTAGAGTTGCTGGCCCAAAATCACCCAAGCAGCTTTCATGCCCAAGTATCAGCTTTGTGAGGTAGCAAAGAAGAAGCACACCCAGAAGAAATAGCTCTACTTTAATGTAAGGTGACATTAACAGAATTTTACAAGTCTGAAAGTATATCTCTTCCCCCTCACCTTTACACCTTTACATTTCACCTCGGAAGGGTCCCTTCTGAGATGTTTGCCATATTTCCCATTCCTTCTGCAGCTTCATTTGCCTCTTACCTAAACTGTTGTCTAATCTGTCTTCCTTCTCTCCTTCAAGGTCATTCCCACATACCATTACTGTATATTGAGGGAGGGCTATAACCCTTGGTCTCTTGCACTTTAGCCACTATATTGAACTGACTCCCTAAGGATAGAAGATCACATCGTTAGACAAGGGTGGGACTCAAAGCCTGTAAAAATAACCTTGGGCACTTTCTATTGCCAACTGTACAACAAAGATTGCTTCTCTCTCCTACAACCAACAGACTATACGTAGCTATTATGTCAAATGGCCATGCAGACTGAATATCAATATGGAAAGTTGAGTGTCCAGGTCTAAAATATGTGCAAATCTTTAATACATGCAGAATGTGTGTTCTCACTTCAGGTCACCATAGAATATACTTGCTCAGTAAGGAACATAATACTGAAGTTCCAACTAAGAAAAGAAACAGCTTGCATATACTAGATTCATGTATTTTTTTCCCTCTATGATTCAGTGCACTTACATGTCTCCTAGAAAGAGAAAGTCCTTTCAAAATTCCTTTAATTTGTACTTTTCGTTAAGCAATTCTATTAAAACAGAATTTACAGAAGCCTTGATATATGTTCAAGGCTAATAATAGGCTGCCAAGAAAATGTATTGCAGACCCAATGGCAAATTATCACTTTCTAACTGCATAGATTGTGGTAGCTCTATTTGATCAACTTTCATCCATTTCTGTCAAAAAAAGTGGGTTTGAGAAATAAATGCTTATGCCAGAGTTCCATCAAAAAGACAGAAACCTCACATCCTATGTTAGAGGACCAGGTTTTATAATGTTTTTTAACAACCTAAATTCTGAGAGGTGGGTTTCTAAAAGTTCTGTCTGATCTTACTTAAGCCAACTTCTTCATTGCCAACTTCAAATAAGTGACTTGGTTCAAGCCACTCAATTCCCAGGCTGCAGTGATTGAGAACAAATACATTTCTTAATTCCATCAATTTTTTAAGAATGCACCATTTCTTTGAAACATAGGATACAGCTCAAACTCGATTAGTGCAGATAATTAATCTAAATGAACTTAAACCATCTGATTTAAGTTTTAATTTTTTATTAATTTTTAACTTCACTATTAATATTTATTGTATTTATTCTTTTATGGATTGTAAGCCGCCTTGAATCACTTTTCATGAAATCAGCAACATACAAGTTTAATAAATAAACAATAAAAATAATGAACCCCATGAACTGGTTGCATTATTCAAAATCACACTATTCCAAAGTGTTATATATAAAATGTGATAACATAAAATAGGCAATAAAAATTTTAAATATAACTTTTTATATATTTATTAACAAAGTATTACAGTAAAGAATAAAAATAGTATACTTATAATTCAATAATTATAACAACAATATAATTCTTAACAAAGTCAAAAGACAAAGTTATAGAAACAAAATAAAAAAATGAAATTGTACCATAGATTCAGGTATTCTAACATTTCGTCCTAATTTAGAGTTGCTATGACCACATTCATATCATTCAAATCAACTCAGATTTTTGCTCTAATGTCACAATGAGTCTCTTTTTTTTTTAATTTCATTTTGTAGACACAAAGACAGACAAGTACAGGTTCAAATAGCTGTGTCTAAAATCCCATTGATAACCTGGTAACCTCAGCCCCTCAAACCCCTTGTGCATGTACTAGCCTTGCATTAACTGAATGTTGGTTTGCATTAAAAGCCACCTGGTATCACTGTACAATTTATACCCAATCAAGTATTTTATTTATCAAATTTATAGCCCATCCAGCTTGCTGTCAGCAACTCAGGGCCGCTTTCAATAAAAACAGTAAAAACATAAAATCAGCACAAATGATAAAAAGTGATAGCATGATAAGGGAGATAAATAAGATGGTGGAGAGCTAAAATGGAGGTGAGATTTTCAATCCAGAAGCCATCTCCAGGATGCCACACTGCCACCTGGACCCCAGGCCAACCTGCAGAGCCAGATTTTCACTCCTTTGCGGAAGGCCAAAAGGGTGAGGACTGATCTTACCTCAGGTGGTATGATATTCCATAGGGCAGCTGCCATGGTAGAAAAGGCCCTTCTCCTGGACCCCACCAGCTGAACTACTTGGATGACGGGATCTGCAGTAGGGTCTTACTGCCGGTGCAGGTAGGCAGGCCAAACCCATTGGGGTTACACTGTTTCTCAAGTAACCTGGACCCATGCCATGACCAAGTAACCTGGACCCATGCCATGACCAAGATCTTGAATTGCACCCAGAAACAGACTGGCAACCAGTGCATCTCCCAGAGAAGGAATGTCACATGGGTCACTCTTAGGACCCCCAAGACTATCCATGCAGCTCCACTCTGCACCAACTAGGATCATGTTATCCAAACTCACATTAATTGTGACCCAGCTGTATTAATCTTGCTCAGATATTTCCAGATTTAAATATGAAATCTATTTCATCCAAGGGCATAAACTAGCATGGATCTTGCAATTTAATACTGGTCCAGACCAAACACCAAACCTTTAGCAGCAGAAAGAGCAGTTAATTATTCTACCAATTACAATGATGCCAAAGGATGAAAGATAAGCAGCTACAGTTACAGTCTAGAACTGAAGGCCTTGTATAGGCTATAAAATTAATTCACAAGACAACACCTCTCTTTAGAAACCTCCTGAACCTCAGAGAAAATCCTAAATCTGCTTATACTTATAAATTGCTCTCAAAACTTTCAGAAAATGAGTAGCAACCCAAAAGCAGCAACTTCTTTGTAAAACAGACTTACCTATAACGCAAGCTGTGATTCACATCAATGCATCCCTGGTCTTATTACTGGTAGATCTCCGTTCCAGAGGGCATAATTTTAAATGCACATCTGCCTTTGACAATTCTTCAGAATAGTCAGATAGACATCTCTGTCAACAATACACACTCCTGCCAGCATCAGAAAAATGTGGGGCTTCCTACCGCTCCAATCAGAAAACATTAGATACCCAACTCTGCGTTTCCTAATACGAGAGTTCCAGTGGGCTGATCATTATTTTTCAGATGCCAGGGACTTTGTTATTCTACCCTCATTCTGTTCCTCTCCTTGAAGTGGGTATTAATCTGTCCTAGAGGTGACATGTCACCTCCCTGGACACTCTGTAGATTGACCAGGAAAAAAACATAATGGATTGTCTCTGGCTTATTTTTCACATTCTAGAATGGCAGACCAAAATGAATAACCCCTTATTTAATTTGTATCTGTGGCCTAGTTCTATTGCAGAAAACATGGCCCCAGGGGCACTGGCGCTGCAGAGCTTCATTGTGCATTCTCTTGAAGTCAAAACAGAAGCTCTCAGAGGTCCTGCACAAGTGATTTGCCCACTAATTTCACACAAGATTGAGCCCACAAATAGTGAGAACTTAGCTGTAGCATCTGTAATTAAGTTGTCTTGTCAAAAGTTTCTAATTGTTAATATCTGCCTTCTATCTTGCAGGCTGCTTTGCTTGATCAAGGCCATAGGGATGAATTGGAAAATTACCTCTCTAAGCTTGCTTCAGATCACCCAAACATGACCGTAATAATGGTAGGTGATCTAAATAGATTAGCCCCAATGATCCAGTCCTCTTTCTCTGCTGTGACAGCTATTTTTCCCTTTCCGAAGGATATTCTAATAGTAGGCTCTGTCATTCCAAGGACCCCAGAATCAGTATGGCAAGCTAGTACAGTACAGTTTGCCAAGAGTTTCCACTTCTGTATATAAAACGTGTGGCAAAGCAATTCTGATTTGAGGTCTGAAGGTTGAATACAATTGATTTTGGGCTAACCTCATCCAATCTGTTTAATAAGATAGTCACCATTTAAAGTTGGACTTTAGCCAAACAGTGACTCTCTCTTTGTACTTCTCCTGGACTCTAGCTCCTGTTCACTTCACCTTGTCAATGTCATGAGTAGTGAAGAGAATTAGCTACTGAATTCAATGGATCGCAAAGTGGGTCATGCATATAACTGTCAATTAAGATTAGCCTTCCCAGCTTCAGGGTTGCCTCAAATCAGTAGTGGCCCTAGCCATGTATAAAGACTTCTTATAAGCACTACCCAGCCATTACGAATATCCTCCCAACAAGTTAGGAGATCTTCCTGATTTGAACAGGATGTATAGGTAGGATTAATGGCAGCTTTTAAGATTGGGTAATTGTCTATATGCCAGAATCAAATTAATTGTCCAGAAAAAGCTTTATAAAATTTTAATTAAAAGAAAAAAAATTTTGCTCAAGCAAATTAAGAGTAAGTTTTCGGGCTATAGAAAATAAGAATACCTTCCTATTTTGGAAGCTAACCACTTGCTCATTGGAGATTAGGATCCCAGCTCCTAGATGGGAAGAGTTTTATAGTATAATACACAGCTCCTTTCTATTTGCCAGTCTGAATATGATACACCACAAGTATTTTTCCCTCCCCCTCCCTCCCACACCTCTTCCCATTCAAACAATCTTAAAGTAATTAACCAAAAAGTGGGAAAACCTGGGTTGTGACTTAATACCATCAGAGTTATTGAAGGGAAATGTTGATCAATGAGCCCCTGTTTTGTCTTCCCTTTTCACTTTTATGAATACATTCCAAATGCCAGATGGCTGGATCTGATTTATAACTAAGAATGGCAACAACACAAGTCCTTGAGATTGTTATCTACTTAGCCTATTAAGCAAGCATACCTAATAAGCAATATGCCTACTACTTGTATTATCTCGTAATGTATGTTATTGCATTGGCTGGGTCAGAAGAAACTCCTAGCTGATGAACAAGCAAGATTTAGGGAGAGCAGGTTCACAATAAATCAGTGTGCCATGTTATCATTATTAACAGAAATATAACACGGGCAATGCCACTCCTTATAGGTTGACTTCATTGATTTAAATCAGCCTTTGATGCTGTTTCAAGGAAACTATCCCCCACATCTATTGATTGGTAGCTGGTGGAAACTATCCCCCACATCTATTGATTGGTAGCTGTTTTTTCTAAAGTGACTGCTGTCTGAAAATGCATTTACCCATGTTCAATGGGATAGAGCTGGCCACCTTACCTCAGACATTTCAGCCTGTCAAGGAGTGAAACAGGTTTGGAGCCTGGTCCCCAGGTTACTTAATATGTGATTTGGACGGTGGCTGCCTTAACTACCATCCTCCTAAACTTAGTGACAGGCTTTAGAAAGTATTGCTGTACATTGAAGATGCAGCAGTTTTTTTGGTTAGACAACTGGGCCTCAGGAGAAGTCTATGGCAGACTTCTTAGCCAAATTCTGAAATGAGGAAGAGCTTACAATCAATCACCCTGAGTCCAAATGTTTTTTGTTGGAAAACCTGGTCTCCACAAACATCAACAGCAAATAGGAAATAATACAACTGAACAAGTTCCAATTTTTAAAAATGTGGTGGGATTTTTCAAACTTCTGGAGCTTGACAGGGGCAAATTAGACCCATTTCTTCCAAAGCTAACAATAGCGTCAAAGCAGTTTAAGGCTTTTTTTCCCTTGTAAAGGAGAAAGAGATATAGTTGCCACATCACACTGTTAAAGCTAAAAGTATATCTCAGATGCTTGTGTTGCACAAATATGCACATACAGTGATTCAAAGGCCTTAGATATTGTTCAGTTTAGGTTTTTATGAGAACTCTTACATCTTGTGCTGTGTTTTAAATGCTTTTAATTCACATGGAAGCGGCACCATTCCACTGAAAGTTTGCTAACTCTCTTATTGGCAACTCCCTTTTTTCCGAGGGCTCACTGGTCTCATTAATTCTCCAAGATAGGTTGTCATCAAAGTGGAAAGAAAAAAGTCTTAGCTATGTGTTATTGTTGTCTTTCTACCTACTCTCAGCTGCTTGTAGGTATACAGAGAGTTAAAGCTGAGAGTTAAAGAATCTTTGATGTTGTACAACAGACAGATTTGAATATGATAGCCGACTTTCAGGTGTGGAAATTTGGAAATACAATTTGGAAATCATTTATACCCATAAACTACTTATTCAAACTTGTTTGCCCAGCACAATGTAGAGCCTTGGGAGTTAAGATGGAGAGTTCTCATTGCCTTACCCTCAGCAATTTTAAATGAGAGATTCATCAGAAACCCATTCATTGAGAGATACTGTCTGTGTGGTCAGAATGAACCTGAGACCCTAACGCATTTGTTTTTCCACTGCCCTTTCTGCATCAACACATTTGCACACCACTTCCTCACAAAACCTGAATCTGTTACATGGAAGATGCAGTTTGTTTCCAACTCACAACTCTAAAATCACCAACAGAATGGTTACGTTTCTCTCTGAAGTTATTTCCATAAGACATAAAATTTCCTAATCATGAAGAGATGTATTTCTTCTTTTCTCTTTTCCTCTGTTGTATTTTATTTCAATTTTATCTTATGTCTTATATTATACCTTAGTTCATTTTCCTCTTCTCCATTTTAAGTCTTAATTTTTAGCTTTTATATTATCTTTACACTGTCTTTGTTGTGTTTAGTCACTGTTTCTGTGTTTTTTACCTTGTTAGTCATTGACCAAAATTAACTATATTTGAAATATTATCAGAGGGTTTTTGACAAAACAACAGTTTTGTGAAAATCCATGAATTGGATTTTCAGTGTTTCCAACATTCAAAATGATGAATCATTTCAAACTTTTCAGCATTTCAGCAGTAACACATTTACAATAAATTAGTTGCAAATATAGATTTTAGTTAACTATGCCAAGCAACTGATGGTAGTGTTTTCAAAATCTGTCTAATTAGGCAACAGTGCAGAACTCTCAATGGTTTTTATGGTTCTTCTCATCAAAGCCTATTTATTTTTTTCTTAAATCACAAAGGAAGACACACGTTCTAAGTGATACTTAAATCTTGTCTGTCTTGTTCATCCCTCTGTAGCATGCATGTTAATGGCATTAGTTACTGAATCCATTTTGGAATACCACTTCCCATATGATAATGTTAGTCCAAAATGGTGTATAACAGGACATGCAACTATAGAAATTAAACACAAAATCCACTGATTAAATACAAGATAAAGATTTTCCCTGCCAGTTGTGGCCAACTCTAGAGGGTGGTGTTCATCTCCATTTCCTTGCCAAAGAGCCAGCATCTGTCACTTATGTGGTCATGTGGTCATGTGCTAGATTGGCAGGAACTAGGCAGACAAACAGGAGCTCATCCCGTTACATGGTGCACTTGGTCTTGAACTCCAAGCTGCCCACCTTTTGGCCAACAAGGACAGTGTCTTAACTGCTCGCACCACCATGTCCACTACTGATAAAATTGTGGAAGCATTTTAAACCTTCCCTTGCTCCCAAAACAAAAATGCACTCCTATCCAACACTCAGACAAGGATTGCTTGATGAAAAGATGAATATTTCATAAAAGTCTAGATATGTTGAACTAATCAAATCTCCAGAGCAGGGCCACATAATATCCAAATGCAAAAATAAAAAAATAAAATCAAGAATAACATTTATTTGGTCTTATCTTCTTGTACTTCCATATAGAGAGAGAGACATTTCTTCAAAAGAAGATAACAGCTGTTCTTCTGTTTAGCCAAATGACTGATGCAAACATTTTTCTTTAGTCTTTCTTTTAAGGCTTTTTGTATTTCTCTGCTCTTGCTTCCTCTCTCTTCATGTTCTTATGCAAATGAATTTTTATTCAGCTCTCCTTCTGGTCACAGTATGGAAGAAGGTAAGCATCTTTGAAAGATTTATGACTTCCTTTCATCCCCAACTTATTGCCTCTTCTGGATAGACAGTGAAGATCATTTGATATATCTGGTTTGGGCAGAATTTTGATTTTATTTCTTTCGTAACTTGTACATTATTATGTACCAATTGTAAAATGGCATAGAATAACACAGTAAAACAACAACGTGACATATTTTGCTGCCATGTTTTTTCATATATTCTGTGATCAGATTATATATCTGTTTTTCATGTATTCTAAAATCAATAATAATCAGATTGTGTGATAAGGAAATACATTTAAAAGAACAGCACTGTTAAAAATGAAATAATACCTATATGAATGGCCAGAGTATTTCCTGTTTCAAAATGAAAAATATCGACCCATTAAATTATATTACATAAGTAGATTTTTTTCAAGTCTTTCAAATTATAGATATACAGTGGTGCCTCACAAGACGAGATTAATCCATTCCGGAAGAACGCTCTTAGTGCGAAATTCTCGTAAAGCGAA
>JANHZU010002072.1:309363-322340 GCA_032468055.1 Acrochordus granulatus | reverse complement strand
GTCGCGGCTCGTCTAGCGGAATATTTTTTGATTAAAATTTTTGCTCATCCTGCGAGTTTCTCACCCTGTGAGTTACTCGTCTTGTGAGGCATCACTGTAATATGATTTAGCCAGCAGCTAAATTACTACTGTTTTCTGGGATTCCACTGTTATAAATTAAGGAAAATACCTTAAATTCTAGCAGTATAATTATTTTTTTCAAGTGTAATAACATATCCATGGATTAATTTGCACCTGATTTCATGACAAAAATTCCTTAATCTTTTCCTTTTTTGGAAAAGTATTCCTAAAGATGGTCAAGGATATATGTTCTGTGAGGCATGCTAGCCACGTAAGAACAGGGGACACAGTCTCACAAAAATACAATATTAATACATTCTCACAGTGAAGTAATAAGACCTCATAGATTACATTTATCCTCTCCAAATATAATTTATGCCTCCTTGACAGGACAGCTGACCTTTATTCTGTCTGGGTGATGAGGCTGACAATTGATGCTACCCTTAAAATTTTAATCCCAAACATTTTAATAGCAGTGACTGGTAGATTCTATGGCTCCATTTCCTCTCATAGAGAGCATCACCTACCAGAAGGAAAATAACCACCAAATACTATAGTTGCTATGCCCAATCTGGATTCTCAGAGTACTGAGACACCTTATTTGGTTTCCATTCCTACAAATATTTCTGGATCCCATACTGGGGTATGACTGTTAACCCAGCAGTGAGGAATACTTTGGGCTCTTCAGGCAGTTTCTACTTCCAGAAATGTCACTGTTAAAATGGAGCTCAAACATTCTGGAGATGTTTCCATATCACAGGAACACTGTATTTGAAGCTGCTTTGGATGAACTTGCTGACATAATGACATCATACATAAGCTTTTGTGAAAGTATGTGTATGCCTACCAAAACCTTGTGCACATACAACAACAAACCCAGGTTTACAGTGAAACTCAGGCAGCTTCATTGTGACAAAAAAGAAGCCTACAAGAGTGGGGATAGTATTCTATATAATACTATCAGGCCAGAAATAAACTGACTAAACTGAAATAAACTGACTAAAGAGATCAGCGAAGCAAAAAGCAACTATTCTGAAAAGCTGAAAAATCAACTTTCAGCTAGTGATCCTGCTTCTCTGTGGAGAAGCCTATAGAACATCACTGGCTATAAGAATTCATCACCCTCTGTTGAGGAAAGCCATCAACTGGCAAATGACCTGAATGTGTTCTATTGCAGGTTTGAGAAACAACTACAATTACAATACCTACTGCTAACAACCCCACCTCAGTCACTTTAACAGCAGATATTTCTTCTACAACCTCATTCATTCCTCCTCCTGGGCCCTCATCCCCTCCTGGGGCCCCACCTCTTGTGATTCTGTAAAAAGATGTTTGAAGTCTCCTTCAAAAACAAAAAATTAGGAAAGTACCCAGCCCAGATGGTGTGACCACTTCCTGCCTGAAAACCTGTGCTGCACAATTGGCTCTTATCCTCACAGATTTTCAATACATCACCGGAGCTGTGCTATGTCCCTTCTTTAAATGTTCTACCATCATACCCATCCCTAAGAAAGCCTCCATCAGTGGGCTAAATGACTACAGATGTGTCGCTTTAACGTCTGTTGTCATGAAGACCTTTGAGAGACTGGTGCTGGCCCATATGAAAGCCATCATAGATCCACCATTTTACCTTCTATAGTTTGCCTATTAGGCAAACAGGTCAGCAGATGATGCTGTCAATATGACACTGCATTATATCCTGCAATATCTTGATTCCCCAAAGACCTATTCATGAGTCCTTTTTGTGGATTTCAGCTCAGCGTTTAACACCATTATCCCAGACATTCTTCACTATAAACTGACCCAGCTCACTGTGCCTGCCCATACCTATAAGTGGATAACCACTTTCTGACAGACAGGAAGCAACAGTTGAGGCTAGGGAAAATTAGGTCCTGTAATCAGAGAATTAGGACTGGAGCTTCTCAAGGCTGTTTACTCTCTTCACTACTTGTTTCCTCTACACCTACTGAGTGCATCTCTGGGGACCCCTCTCTCAAAATTCTGAAGTTTGCAGATGACACAACAGTCATTGTACTCATTAAAGATGGTGATGAGTTTGCATACAGATGGGAAGTTGAGCAGCTGGCCCTGTGGTGCAGTCGAAACAACTTAGAACTGAATACACTCAAAACTGTATTGATGACAGTGGATTTTAGGAAGAGTCCTCCTATTTCCCACCCTCTTTACCATCTGTTCTTTGTACATTTATAACTGTCTGGTTCAGTGCAGCAATCATGCAGGACAGGTATAGACTCCAAAGAACAGTCAAGACTGCAGAACAAATAATTGCAGCTAGCCTGCCTTCCATGAAGGACCCCTATATCGAAAGGATCAAAAAAAAGGGCAGAGAAATTATCTGCAGACCTCTCTCATCTTGGTCTCAAATTGTTTGAACCTCTTCCCTTTGGATGGCGCTATAGGGTCTTGCATAGTAAAACAAGCAGACACAGGGAAAGTGCTTCCCCCAGCTTAATACCTTACTTATGCTATATGACAGGACACAAAGTGAAAAGAATTCTAAATTAACCCAGAAATACTGTCTAAGGTATATACATGCTTATCAATAGATTGTGGTTCTAATTCTACACTTTATAATATTCCCTTTCTACTGGCTGCATACTTTGGAACACACTTTACTCTAACTTCATTTATTGCTGTATTATTATTCCATTTACTGTTGTCTTGCAAAGATACTGAGAGCTGCTAACTCTAACCATGCTTGGCCAATAAAGTATCTGAATCTGAACCATTTATGTTATTTATGTAAGTGGTGTGCATGAGACTTAGCAATCAAACTACATTTCTTCCCTTATTGCTCGATAAGAGATCAAAAAAGTGAGCATTTGAAGTTGGCTATATGAATACAAATCAGCATCCTAATCCAAGGAAGAGGAAAAAGGAAAAGAAGAGTAGTAAACCATGGGGAAATGTCTCAAAATTGAGAAGAGTCGGGTTTTGCTAGCTGTATGTTAGAATCAACACACAACTGTCAAAACCTGGATCTCTTTTTTTAAAAAAATCCACCTTCCTTTAACAATAGGGGTTGTGTCCTCCAAAAAGTTCAGTAGTACAGTATTTTACACACAGGGAGCTCCCTTTTAGCTCATCCTACATCCTTTCTCTGTCAAAGCTGAGCAGGGCTTTATCACCCTTGATTGCCTGATCTGTATTCAGCAGCAGCCTAAGGGAGAGCTCACAGGTACGGTGGAGTTATTGCTTTGGGTGTGCCCCCTTCTACTTCAGCCCATCTCCCATATATCCCAAATCCGTAAGTACTGCGGGGGAATGGTATCGCCAAACAGTCGACAATTCGCCCGATCGTCCGTTCCTCGGGTCGACTACAGCCGAGACTTTAGCAGAATTCACAACTTCCGAAAGGCACACGTGTAGCAAATTCACTCCTTTTACGGATGCACACGTTGAGAAACGTCGATCCGAAGACGGAGCCGAAGGAGGACGCGCAACCCCTGCCCCATTCTAGCCACACGCAGAAACAAGGTTTAAAGCGCTGTGAGGCATCCCCACAGGTACATTCTCTCTCTATCCACAGGCAAATACTTGCGCGGGAGGCACGTTTGCCTTCTGAGCGGGCACGCTCCGTCACGCTATAAGCAGCGGACACGTGAACTGCGATCCACGCCGTCCGGTTAGCCCGCAACACCGGAGCCTCGCCGCGCAGAGGCCGCCCGAGAACCCGGCTCCGCCCGCCCCGCCCCTCCCCTCGGCTCGCCTGCGGGTTGCGTCAGCCACCCGATGGCCAGAGGGGGCTGGGCCGCGAGGGGAGCTGTCCGGAGGCCTTGGGTGCTGAAAGCGTGGCCGCGCCGCCCAGCTTCGCCCTCTTTCCTTCTTCCCTCCCTCCCTCCCTCCCCCGCATTCTTTCTGCTATTGCCCACATTTTCCAGGCACATTTTCTATCCAAGAAGATGCTTCTCCCCGGGCATATCACAAATGGTTTATTGTCAGCGATTGCCGGCCGTGGAGATGGCATGGGACGGGGCCCAAGACTGGGTTGCAACTTGAATTTATCCTCCTCCCCTTTCCTTTTCTGTCTTAGCTTTATTTATTGAAGGATTGGAGAAGAGGAGGAGGAGGAGGAGAAAGGGAAAGAACCACGTCCCACCCAGCCTCCCTCACTCCCGCCCTTCTTCAACATCCCCATTTGCACTGCAAAACTATCCTTATTTCCCATTGCATCCCAAGGAGGTAGCAACAGCCACATCATCACAGAAAGCCGGATGGAGAGTTGAGGGAGGCTGCCGACCAAGAGAAGCCAAACTGCCAAGACCGGGAGGGGGTAGGGAAGCTGCAAGTGAAGCAATCCTCCCTTTCGTCGCGGTGCTTTGAGTCTGGCGCGTCGTTTTTCTAGCGAGCCTTCGCCTTCGCCTTCTTTAGCAAAGCGAGGATCCGATCTACGGTTGTTGGTTTATGCGTTTCCTCCTTTTATTTTAAAGACTTACAATGGTTGAGCGTCAATGCCATTGAGCGAAAACAAGCAACAGAGAAGGAGGAGGAGGAGAAGGAGAAGGAGGAGGAGAAGGAGGAAGAAGAGGAGGATAGGAGAGGACGAGACAGATGCAACGGAGGAGAGTTGTAGCGGCGCCTTATTCATCAAAAGGAGATCCCTGCATCTGCTGAATGCACCTTTCCTTCCGCGTCAGCCACAAAGGTCTGTCACTGCGTTTGATGACGTCCTTGTTTTGTGAAAGGGGAAAGGAAACGTGACAATGTAAGATCCACGTTTCGTTGAATCAGTTTCATGCAAAAGGATCTCTTAGATCTCGACGGATGTGTATTTGTTTCAAGCCCAAGGTGGAAAACAATTCTGAAATATCTCAGATCTACGTCCCTCCCCAAACTCGGGTTTTGTTTTGTTGTTATTTTTTCTTTCCCCCAATGGTTGCGTACGGTCCAGACAGTTCCTCGAACGCGGGAGGTAAAGCAAAATCCAGCCAATTTTGGAGTCAAAATTAACCTCATCTAATACTCACTTCCTTTCAGGACTTACTCTCTTTTTATTCAGAATATTTTAACAAAGTAGTAAATGGAACATCCTATGAGGAATTAAAGTTAAGCATGTGTTTCTCTCTCCATGAAAAATGTGCTTTCATTTTTTTCTCTTTGGGTCAATTAAATCCAGTTTTGATATTACTATTCTTAATGATGGCGATTGCAATAGAAACTATTTTTGCATTTTAATAATTATGGTCTCTACAGTTATTCTGCCAAAACCACATTTTTAAACGTTCCAACTAAGTTTAAAAACTAGTAATAAGACTATTTGATATGTCAAATACTTTTGAACGAGCCGTTTCCTCCCTTCTCTCCACACTTTCTGATGACTTGAATTCTCTCTCCCTTACCTACTTTCTGGTTTTGGAACTATCACTTCCCTTCGCATTATTTCTTTTGAACTTGCCTACCCAGCACGTAGAGGGTGGACCGCTTGCTTCTGTTTTATTTTATTCCTTTTCTGGGGTTATTTATTTTTAAAAAGCTGGTTGGGAAGGAGACTGAATTTAATACTCTGCTTTTAAGAGAGAGAGAGAGGAGGCAAAAAAAGAGGGGAAAGTCATTATCGTTACCCGCATGTTTTGCTTTTGAAACGGGGCTGCTGTGAAACATACAAAAGAAAGCCTCCTGCCAATTTTCCACTTCTGGCGGTAAACTAGGTCTGCCTCGGGGAAGGTGGGGTGGGAGCCAAGTGAAAGGAAGCGGAAGTGAGCCGATTCAGCCCTCTTGGTCTTGGGCGCCCCCGCCGGTCTGCCTCTTTCTTGCCCCCGCCTGTCTGAAAGAGAAGGCACATGTTAATACCAACTCGCGTGATCGTTTTGTGGTACTGTTGCTCCGGACTGTCGATCCCCAGACAGATGTTGCACCACCAGGGTCTCCTCAAGTGCCGCTGCCGCACGTTGTTCAATGACTTGAAGGTCTTCCTCCTGCGGAGACCCCCGGCCCCTCCTCCGCCCTCGCCGCTGCCTCTCCCTCCCATGAGCAGAACAGACCGAACCCTGAGTTCACAGGCGTCTAATAACAACACGCTGCCTGCGCTATATGGAGGGCGACGGGCACCTCGGAGAGCGCCGATTGATGGGGGCGGTGGAGGAGGAGAAGGGGGTATCACGAGCCCCCCCGAAGAAGAGTGGGAAAGCCCCGGGGGAGAGGGAGAGCTTCCTGCCACTGTGATGTGCAGCGCCTCCTCTGATGACTTCTGGAAAGGAAAGGCAGAGGATGAATATTCGATGGGGAGCAGTTTGGATAGTGGAATGAGAACGCCTCTCTGCAGGATCTGCTTTCAGGGCCCAGAGCAGGTGAGTGTTCCTATGAAACTAGCGGGGTCCGGGGTTAAGACCAAACTGTAGTGAAATGGCTACTTCACATCTTTCTCACTGAAGTCTCTCTCTACTTTTTCTTCCCCATCCCGCTTCACCTGGGACACCTCCACTTCATCCTCCCTAAAGATGTCTTAAGGTTTTGACATTAAGATACCAACCAGTGCAGATTACTCAGGTTGTCTCTACTCAAAAGACTGGGGAGAAAAAACTAGGAAGCCTAATGTCCCAACCTGTAACTTTTTATCGAAGGATCAGGCTCATGGCACAGCAATAGGAAAGGCTCAGGATACCCATGTAACAAATGAAGGAAGGCAGTATCACCAGGCCCAAGCATTTGTGTAGTTGCCTAAAGTCAAGGACCCTATAGTAGAAGACATCGAGAACCATCTCAATAGATGACTTGGTAATGAAACGTGTTCTCTTTCATTCTGTTTCAATTTCCCATTTTCTTCCTTCTCCCTCCACTTGATGTTCCCACTTAAAATGTGTTGGTCTATGATAGCCATTATCCACAACCTCCAAAATCATACTGCCAGAGATGATAGGTGATATATTCCTATACAACCAGAGGGTGCTGAATGAAGAAATGAATGGTAGTTCATAGCAAGTTAAAAGGATGTACTTTCCTCTGACACGTCTCGATGAAAGAAAAGGCCCATTCTTTTGAGGAATTTCTTGTAAACAGACACTTTTTATTGTAAAGAGCTTAAAACAATTGTTTTAAAGTTAATATACATGTCTTATCTCTCTAGGTTAAAAAATACAAAAATATCAACTTTATTTCAATTTTGAACTCTCTTGGATACAAACAAGCATCATTCTAATTTAGACTCTATTTCTGTCTTTTTATTGCTCTTTCCATGTTGTGTCTGGATATTTTCATAACTTTTGTTGAAATGATGGATGTGTACCTTGGTGGAAAAAGGCAGTTTTCAGATCCTAATTTTACTGAAATTATTGTATTCAACAGGCCATTTTATGAGTTGGAAATCATGTGTCCAGAATGAAATACAGTAGTTATAATCTTCAACTGCAAAGTTAAATCTCCAATGGTTCAATTAATTGATCACAGTAGAATACCTAATAACTGCTGAGATGCTAAAAAGCATGAAAAGTCTGCATTTCAGCAATAAGTTGGCTTTTAACCAACATATGAAGACTACAAAATAAAATACAAACAAAAAACAGCTAAATAAATGTACTATGAAAAGAAAACTAACAAAAACTATTAAGTATTTAGGAAATATGCCATTAGAAATTATGAACAATTAAGATTGTGCAAAAGAAGGTCCCAATTTTCATATCTGGCATCAGAGCTTACAATCAGATATTTATAGTCTAAGGATTATCACATATCTGTGCAATTTTCGTTGGATTTTAAAGTGTAGGATAATTTTTGTTACACACTATATCTTGTTTGCAATCTGGTACATACTTGTATAAGAATTTTTGAAAACAATAGTGTATGTTGTGAAATGGAATCATACTTTGCTTTGTTTAATTTTAACATGGACATTTCCCTACTCATGAGTAATGTAATATTTCTGTGTTATTTCCAAAGATTTTTGTTTAATTGTTGAGACAGAAGCAACAGATGGAGATGAACTCTACAGTTTCAGAGAAGTCCCCTGAATTCGGCAAAAATCTGAACTTTCTTCTAAGATATAATTTCGAACTTTCTTCTAAGATATTATTTCATGAGTTGATTTTATTCTGAGCTTCACTTTTTATTACTAAAGATCACCTGTTGAGTATTATTACACCAGATATAAAAAATAAAGAAATAGAGTAAAGACATTTTAAACTTTTTAGAAATTAGAAATACAGCAATACAACTTTATAAAATGAAGAAATCAAATTATTGACAGCCTGAAAAGTTTACTGTCAGTATTCTGTGTATACCAAAATCCCAGAACTATGGTGGAAGAAATTAACATTGTATTGAGATGATTTTATTGTGTTTCAGGTAATAAATGCACATTGTAGCCTTACTCTCTAAAATATTAACAAGTATATGGTTCAGCTGTATGTTTATGTATTTAACAGACTTTCATTTCTTAAAAACAGCAAATAAAGTAGCTATAAAACTTTTTGATATATTTTATTTAGAACAGATTAAGCTATACAGTATATAGCTGGTCCTTGACTTATTACCACAATTGTGACCAGAATTTCCATTGCTAAAAAAGGTGATTATTGAGTTGTGCCTGATTTTACAATCTTTTTTGCCACCGTTAAGTGAGTCACTGCAATTGTTAAAGGAATCATATGGTTATTAAGCAAATCCAGCTTCCCCCTTTGATTTTACTTATCAGAAGTCGACTGGGAAGGTTGCAAATGATGAATACATGACCCCAGTACCCTGCAACTGTTGTAAATACATACTGGTTGCCAAGCACCCAAATTGCAATCATGTGATTATAGGGATGCTGTGATGGTTGTAAAAACTGGTTGTAAGTCACTTTTTTCAGTGCTGTTGTAACTTTGAATATTTGCTAAACAAATGCTTGTAAGTAGAAGACTATCTGTCATTTGCAACAATAGACACAATAGTTGATAGAGGCCCATGTTATATTAAACATTTGACTACTAGTTACCCTTTTGTCATCAAGGAGTAACATTCATATTTTACAACAGAATGGGAAATTGACTAGCACCCTGTCATGACTGAAATACAATTCCAGCAACTTTAGGCAACATAACAAATGAGAAATACTGAGAGTTATTGTTCAGCAGCACCTGAAGGGCCATAGGCTTCTCATCTCTGTACAGTTAGTTGTGCAGTGGAAATTTTTAGCCCTGGGCCACTTAACTCTTTCTGTTTCATAAAGTCACATCCCGTAGCTTGCACAAGACAATTATATATTGATTAATACCCTAATATAGATGTTTGAACTAATATGTAAATATAATATGTACATTTTCCTGATAAACATTTTGATTAAAACTCTGTAGTGTGGTATATCAAATCAACTATATTAAGCTCCCTGTCCTTGTATTTTTGTTATATTATTTTAATTAAAAAAATTAATGGGAAGCTGGCATGTTGCAAATTTGTTAGTATCAACTTTATTACTCATAATGCTTTTGGGTTCTGTATTAGCCTCACACTTAGAAAATAAAACTACTGGGGGGCTGCAGCCCAGAACTTTGTTTGAAATGTACCCCACCTCCCACTTTGAAAAAAGACAAAGAACAGGATGTATTAAAATCATCCAAAGGACTAAAGTAAACTTCTAAATATATCAGTAATCAGAAAAATTGGTTAGCTTCCAAACAAGGGAGGGCACAGGGATTTTTTACTTAAGGTCCACAGACCCCTTGGAAGTTCATAGACAGATTTCAGAAAGTTCATGAACTTAGATGAGGAAAAAAATCAATTTTATTTTCACTAGTGTCTAGCAGAAATTTAGCTTTTCATTCAGTAATGCATTTGGCAGTGGAGTAACTTATGGTCTTTATTGCCAAAAATTGTACTTCACTCTCTAAAATTATACCGTAAAAAAGATATTCTCTTACTTTTGAATTAATGGATTCATAAAGGAGCATATCATATTACAAATGTTATTTTTTCATATTTTGAAAACTGTATTTGAGCATAATTGGTTTCCTTTGAAGGAATGAAGGAATCCAATCTATATTCATGCATTTAAGTATAATTTTCACCAGTCTCTAAAAGATCCATGGTACAAAAATGTTAAAAACTAGTCTGATCGAGTGGTTATGGCACCAGGCTAAAAACTGGGACGCTGTAAATTCTAGTCCTGCATTAGTCATGAAAGCTGGCTAGATGACTTTTGATCAATCATTCTCTCTCAGCCCAACTCACCTCAAAGGGTTGTTGTTGTGGAGAAAATAAAAGGAAAAAGGGATATTACATATTTTTGGTGCCTTGAGTTATTTATAAAAATAATAAAGGTGGATTTTTTTTTAAAAAAAGCTACTCGAGCTAATAGAACATTGGCATTTAGAAGATAAATGAATTATATCTTAAACAGATTGATTCAGAAATTACTGAAAATCTTGAAAAACTTTTTTTAATTTTATAATTTTTTTTACTTCAGTAAAAAAATCTCTTTAATGTGGCTGCTAATGCCATAGGCAAATTCAATCTTAGAAATAACAAACATAGCAGTTGATAGAAAAGCTCTTCAAATTGCAGCAAATGAAATTACTCTAAACTTGAATAGGTTAATCCTATCAATTGTTAATTATTAATTGTTTCTAACAAATGATATGGATTTTTCAGGCAAAGGAATCTATGAAGTTGTACGTAGAATAGATTAATCTGAGATTTTAGCCAATTTTCTTTCCCCATAGTAAGGTGATTTTTCATGCTAAAATCCTAAACGGTTTCTGTCTCAGAATGGAAGGGTGTACACAAAAAACCTTTCTAAAAGAGCTTCCAAATTTGTATCATTAGGATAGACTGGGTCTTGTAGCTGAAAAAATATGTGAAGGTATCCTGCAAAGTTTTGTCCAAAAACTTGTGCAGAAAAACAAGATAACAATGCAGGATTCTCTGAATGTTCCTGAGGGGTTTTTTTGCATTGTGTTAAACCATGATGTTTTGTGGAATAAACTGTAATGAATATAGTTTACATATTGTGTTAAACAAATTCATGGCTATAATTCAAGATTGCTAATCAATGGACTTCTGTTTGGCATAGTGTATTGGAAAAAGGAATAAGGAAAAGATTCTGAATTCTGCAAGCTTTTAAACTCATAACTAGTCTTCCAGGTTGGTGTGTGTTTCTTACCTGCTGAGCAGACTGAAAACCTGAGAAAGGCAAAGCGGAGCTGATTCCCTTTCATTTCTTAAAACTGTTTTTAAAATAGTTCCTGAAAATACATACATACCATATGTCAGAGTTGGGAAGGTTTTATGCATGGGCTGAAGAAAGGGAGAGGAAATTATATAGCTTGGTAGCAAAGCATATGATTTACTTGCATAGCCTCCCTGGTTTAAACCATATCACCAGCTAAAAACAATGAATCTGGTAGTAGATGTTTAGAAAGACCACTGCCTGAACCTTGAGTGACTGTTCTTCAGAAGAGATGAGACAATGGAATTTACACAGACCAGTGTCTTCCAATCGCCAATAAGCTACACAAATCCTGGCTGTGATGGTATGGCCATGTCCTGAGTACTGACACTTGTCAAGAAAGGCCTTTTATTAGAGGTCAGTGGCAAGCAGCTGAAGGGTCACCCAAAGCAATGTTGGCTTGACATGTTGCATAAGGACCTAAAGACTGTGGTGCCCACCCGATCAGGCCCATGACTGCATCAAATGGCACCAGTGAACCGATATAGCAGACCCACCATTGTATGGGACAAATGGTAGAGAGGAGGAGGAGGAGGAGTCTAAATGTAGTGTACTGGCACACACACTTGCACACATATACATAGAAATGGCTCTCTCTGAGCAATGGGAAAGGTGTAGAGATCTTTAGACCTCTCCATCACAATCTCTACCACTGCAACTTTTCTCCCTTGAGGGGTGTGTGTGTGTGTCAGTCTGGGCATTGCCACCACCAATTTTTGCAGAAAAGACTCCTCTTTGCACCTTCCTCTTAGGAGGAGACAAATAGGATCTTCCCTTAGTCTGCTTCTTGCTCTTCTGTGGCTAGCAAAGTGGCTAGGATGCAGGTAGGCAGTATTCTCTGTCAGAATGAGACTGAATGAGATTTCAGAAGAAGATATTATTTATTATATAGATTACAATTCAGGAGCTAAGTGAAGATTGGAGATAGTAGGAAAGAGGAATAAGGAAAAGATTCTGAGTTCTGCAAGCTTTTAAGCTCATAACTAATCTTCCAGGTTAGAGTTCATTTCTTATTTGCTGAGCAGGCTGAAAAGAGATAAAGGTGAAGTGGAGCTGGTCTCCTTTCATTTCTTAAAACTTACTTGAGGAAAAGGGAGACCTTCCTTTTTTCTGATTAGTTGCTTAGGATTTGAATTTCCTGGACTTAGCTGGGCCCTTCCCATTATCTACATTTGTAGATTCAGTTTTGATTCATAATCAGGGGGGTTTCTGAAATCTTGGGATCTTTTCTCTCTCTTCACTCTATAAGACATTGACCCCTATAAACAAGAGTCAAGGCAGGATTCTGCTTAGTTTATTCTGATATTAACTCCAACTCCACAATGTTATCCTCTAGATAAGTCAGAAAGAGCCAATGTGATATAATGGATGCTAACATTCTGACTTTTGACAAAGTTAAGATCATCATGTATCTTTAGTCTGGTTCACACATCACACTAAGCCATCATGTCATTATAAGCCCAGATATTGTGTTTGGCAATTTTTCGTCTAACTTACTGGATAGACCCAACCAGTGGCATGGTATTCAGTGAGCCATTAGTAAAGCAATTTTAAGTGATGTGTAAGTCCAGCAACAATGATCTTGGGCCAGTCATTTTCTTTCAGTTTATCGTGTCTTACTGGATTGCTTATAGGAAGGAGGATGATAAAAATGGAGTGAGGAAATCTGTCAGGTTCTTGGAGAAGATCATGGCAACCAGTCCCATCACTTCCTGGCAAGTAGAAGGGGAAGAAATGGAAGCAGTGGCAGATTTCACCT
>JANHZU010002072.1:294035-309263 GCA_032468055.1 Acrochordus granulatus | reverse complement strand
AAGGGAAGAGGAGAAGGGGACGGCAGAGGATGAGATGGATGGATAGCATAGTCAGTGTGATGGGCATGGGCTTGGGAAGACTCCGGGAGGCAGTGCAGGACAGGGGGGCCTGGCGTAATGCAGTCCATGGAGTCACGAAGAGTCAGACATGACTGCGCAACTGAACAACATACATTCTGAACATTGCTTGCTATCCTAAATACATTTGTTTAGTTTCCTTCTTCAGTAATACCACCTAAGGATTCTTTCACATCCCCAGATGGCTGATGCCACTACCTATCCAAAACAATTGTTGAATTATCAATTTACTCTCTATTTGACTAGCTAACAGGAACTGTTAAAGCTTGAAGAAAAATAGCTTGGCTCCCTCTGCATCAACTTCATGTGGGAAATCACAGAGTTAGTTTTGAGCATTTTCCCATATTTGCAGTTTGAATTCTGCAATAGTGCTCCATTCACTAAGGGTGGCTTTTGAGATTTTCCAGAATGTAAGTGGGATGGATTGGAGAGGTGCTAATTGGTAATTTCAGGATGAATCAGCCATCTTGGTCACCATTCTGCTGCTGAAAGAACTAAAATACAGCAGCCCTTGCTGGTACTTCGTTGGAAAAAATATGAGCAGTAGAGATGCATATGGTTTCCTTTCACTCCCTGGCAACCCCATTGTAGCTGTGTGCAAATGGTTCCCTGCCATATACACATAACATCCTGTATAGCCCAACATGGCATGAGAGTGTTGCCATTTTACATCTTCTGTGGATGGTAGAAGTAATTGATGGCTGATTAGTGTAAAGACCATCTTTCAGAATGTGCAATAATTCAGCTGACAGTATTGTAGCTGTGTGAACTCTGTAATCTTTGTTGATTTTGTACAAGGCTAAAACTGAAACAGTTGACCAAACCTGGTTGCTTTATGCCTCCCAAACACACATGGAGAAAGCTGGACTCAGTGTTAAGGAAAGGGCAAATCAACCAGCTGCTTTGCTTACAGTGCTCTACACACGATCAATCAGGACAGCATCATTCAGAATAAATGCAGTTGAGGCAGGATGAAAATTGGCAGTGGAGCAGTCAATTTCATGCAGGCCTAGTTTTCTGCTGATTTAGGATGAGTGGGAAGCAGTGAAAGGCCCTCTGGCTCCAACAAAGGTTATTTTTGAAGTCTGAGGTGATAGAACAAACTCCCAGATCAAAATTCTGTGTATATTTATAACAGCATGGTTATCCATGGTCATTATAATTGCACTTTGCTCAATTAATTCCAATGTCTAGGTTCTCTTGATACACTAAACCATAAACTAATGCAATAAGCTGAGTTGTCCAACATGCCATACTAAAATGTGGCTAGCTAATTTGCAGTTCAACATGTTGTACAAAAACAGCCTCTTAGTATCCAAGGTGAGCTGAGTTAATTTGCCATAATGAGGCAGAAAATCCCACAAGTACTTTTCCTAATCCCTGGCAGTAAAAATCCAACAATGACAAATGAAATAACCAACCTTCTATTTCATAGCATCAAAAACAGTTGCCATGTGCACATTTTTTATAAATTTATTTATATCCCATCTTTATCATTTTTATTACAAATAATTCAAGCTGGTAAACATTTAATACTCCTTCCTCCTCCTATTTTCCCCATAACAACAACCATGTGAGGTGAATTGGGTTGAGAAAGAATGACTAGCCCAAAGTCACTCAGCCAGTTTTTCATGCCTAAGGCAGGATTAGAGCTCACTACCTCCTAGTCTCTAACCTGTCACTTTAACCACTAGACTAGACCAAACTGGCTCTTTATTTTAACTGCCTTGCCTTAACTAAAGGTGATGCCAGTCCTAATTTTACATGGACAGAACAAATAGTGGAACAAATTGTAGGATGTGAATATGATACATTTTTGAGATGCTACACAATCACACTTTTGTGGCACTTAGGACTTTTTAAAAATTTTTATTAATGATCAACAACGTAGAAAAACAACAACACAACATAAAATACATAGTAAAACTGCACATAACAGCAAATAAAACAGTATCAACAATACAATATAACATAAAAGAAAAAAGAAAAAAAGGTGGAGGGGAAAGAGGGAAAAAGAAAAAAGGGGAAGCTGTCACTCATATAACATTCCCGACCTAACACAGTATGGATATCTTCCACAGCGCACGTGTTCCCCTCTTACATTTTAATCTAATTAGCAGATTAACTATACAGTGGAACTTCAGATTGTGAGCACCTTGGTTCACAAGATTTTCACAAGAGCAAAATTTTTTAATAACATTTAATTTGGTTAACGGGCAACAACTCGCAAGACAAGCACTGCGCAATCTCACAATGGAGCTGATGATTCTTCTCTCTCGCTGCATAAAAAGTCATTCAAAAGAAGGAACTCCTGAGATTCAGACTCCAGATACTCCTTCCAGGCAATCCCTCTCCTGCTCCTCTCCTCCCTCAGCCAGCCAGGACTCTTTTCAAAGTGTGGGAAGATTGACCCTCTGTATTCCCTGTCACTCACACACACAAATATACACACAGAGAGAGCCATCCCCCTCCTGCACATCTCTTCAAGTGCAGGAAGACTGACCCTCCATCTTCCCTGTCACTCACTCACTCTCTCTCTCATTCTCTCTCTCTTTCTATCTCTCTCTCACACACACACACACCCTCCTCACCTGGCACCATCCAGCCCGTCCCCCTCTTGCCATCTCTTCTCCCCTCTCATACCATGGAGGCAGGATATGACAAGAAACATTCCCACACCCCCTGGGAAAGACCTCTTGAAGGCATTGCTGAGGGAAAAGAGAAAAGGCTTTTTTGCCCTCGAGCAGCGGTGGCAGTGGATCCTCCCAATCCAACAGGGGCCACCCAGACAGTGCCAGCCCAGCAGCAGCCGATGGCCAGAATCTGCCTCAGAGCAGATCTATAAGTGCTGGTTAGTTTGTTCTATTTCTGCTTTACACTGTGTGTTAATCATTGTTACTTGTTTCAGATATTAGGGATGATCATTTCTACATAAAATTCTGGTGAAAATGATTTTTTGTGAATATTTTGGGGGGCGTGGAACAGATCATCTGACTTTTCATTGTTTCCTATGGGAAACCTCACTTAGGTTTAAGAGCATTTCGGACTAAGAGCTTTCTTCTGGAACAAATTAAGCTCACAATTGGAGGTTCCACTATATATTAAAAACACAAATGACTGGATCAAGCTTTTAAAATACTAAGTAGCCCAGAGTTAACATACTGTATATATTTGTCCTTGAAGGAATTCAAGGAGAATTACACTCATATCAAGGGATGACATTATGTTACAAATGCCCAACTCATCAGAGCTGTTTTTTAAAATTTATTTGTACCCCACCTTTGTTATTTTACAAATAACTTAAGGTGGTGAATACATTTTCCTCTTTCTACACAAGTACCCTATGAGGTGAGTTGGGCTGAGAGAGAGTGACTGGCTCAAAGTCACTCAGCTGGCTTTCATGGCTAAAGCAGGACTAGAATACATGGTTTCACACCTTCTAGCCTGATTCCTTAACCACTAGATCAGGCATGTCCAACCTTAGCAACTTTAAGATGTGTGGACTTCAACTCCCAGAATTTCTCAGCTAGCCTTGCTAAAGTTGAAGTCCAGTCATTTTAAAGTTGCCAAAGTTGGACACTCCTGCACTAGACCAAACTAGCTTTAATTGTTGCAGCTAAACCGTACTTTAATGTTTGTATATTCAACACTATGGAAAGTTCTCCCCAGCGTAGCCTACAGATGTATAATATGGTTGAATAAGAGCACTTCAGTCTGCTCTGAAGGTCATCTTTCTGTCTTAGGCCAGAACATAATGATTGCAAAGCATGTGCATCTTATTAGTTATATGTATCATGATTTATGTGACAGTTTATAATATTTGAAAAACATAAAAATTAGAGAGTTTTCTTCAAAGCTATAATATAATCTTAAATTAGAACAGATGTGAATGAAAAGATGTAAAGCAAATACATGTGACTGAAATATAAAACTCCACCTAAGGTAAATATATTAATGAAGTCTTACAACAGTTTGCCGTTTGTTAGGCAACCTTCTCTCAGCAAAAGCACTCAGAAGCTTCTTCTCAAGTTCCTTCAACAAATAAAAATTGTCATTATATAACAAGACTTTATTAGCTGAAAGCTGAACATATTTGCTCCTCCTTCCTCTTTCCATTGGTGAATTAATTGTTGTAAAAAAATACCTTAGAGAATGTTAAAAGACCAGCATTCTTGATTAGAAATGCAAACTTTCAGGAAGGAACAATTCATCCATGGAAAAGGCTGACAAGAAAAGATGCAATCTTGTTTTGATTTTCTTTACAAACAAGTAAAGTAAGATTTCTGGCTGTTTCTTCCTAATCTGTCTTCTAAAGGAATTGTTAGATAATGAGTGAAGGGTTTTGTAGGGATTTTCAATTGTAAGCTTTATGACACTTAAAAAAAATATGTCAGACTGAAAGCTACTGGCTTGCTTGTATCATAAGCTCTGCACATGAGTTTAAGGCTTTTAGGTACCTTAAACCAGTAGTTTTAACTGAAGATAATGTTGGGCAAAAGGTGTATGGAAAAAAACCAGATTTTACAACCCTTGCTAGACATCAGCCTATAAAGTTAAAACTAAGTCAATATTTAATATTTAACAAAAATAGCCAGTGTAATAAGACTCATCAAACAGAATGAACAATTAATAATGATCATTTGGGAGTTATGTGTGATTTTTAATAAGAGGCATAAAGTATCCTGTTACTGTAAACAAAGCATACTCGTAAATTTTTAGAGAGATATGTTTTGGTGATGGTTAGAAGTAAAACAGCTGGCAGGAAAAATAATTTCATTTTAAAATTTGTTTTATTCTATAATGAATTATATTCAAGAACTGTTTAACTTTATAACCTTGCTACGGAATATGGAAGAATGCTCGAACTTGATTATTTCTTTCTTGAATTTTGGCTATTTGGTATTCAATATTCTTTGGCTTATTTTCCTTGGTTCCTTAGCCCCAGATAATAACTTGTGTAAAAATGATTCAGAAATGCTTGAAATCTCTTCTGAATGAGCCTGAAAATGCACTTGTTGTGAGATCTAAGGATTTTTTCCAAATTATTTTCAAACTGCCCATATATAATTTCTGCAAATGTTGTGGTTTTCTTAATCTGCTGATCACCAGATATTAGGGACTGCAAACAAAAGATAAATATAGATGCCATCCTTTCTAAGAGTTTCCAACACTCTTTGAGTATATAAAACCAATATTTTTCCATAAATAATATACTTAAACTTGAAAGATCTGGTGCCAGTAAACAATAGAATGCATTCCTCATTAGTCCATCCATTGGTTCTTGACCTTCTTTCTATCTACATGTGTTATGTAGTATAAAGCATCTGCTATTGTTTGTGGAACATTGACCATTTTGAAGAATTTTCCAGAATACATTTGCCATATAATCTTCCAGGCACATGATAAAATATTTGAGAATCCTTGATTCAAAAACAATTTCATAACGAACCAGACCCAAATATGTTCATGCAATCTTATATGGGATAAATATTGGTGACCTTTAAGATGACATATTTCTGCTATAATCAACTAAAACAGCTGTTTCTCTGGAAAGATGAATGCTTTTGTAATAAAAATTGATAGATATGTTTGTCTGAAATTTTTGTCCATCAAACAATCCTAAATGAAAATTCTAAAGTGGTAGTTTTCTCTTGGAGGAAACAATTGTAGGAATAAGCAGGGTATATACTGTAGAACTGTCATTGATTTGATAGTCACACAGAATCTATCACCTGGGTTTCTCAAAGATATGACTTGTGGTGACATTTTTTCCTGTGAGGTAGAAACATTAGAAACTCAGGATGCCCTTATTAAATTTTTGCACTAATTCACAATTAATTCTGGATTAGTCCAGTTACATGTTACTATTTGTACCCAGGAGCTGAGTCAGTTTATTGCTGGGTCAATATCTGTGCTTTTGGAATTGCAACAAAGCTGGTCCTTTCACTTGAAGCATTAAGCCTTTCCAAGGCTTAGGAGTAGTTTGTTCTCCCTCTAGCAAGAAGTCTGGCCTCATCCCACATTTGTTCTCTCTCCCTCCCCCGTAGCTTTTTGAATATATCAAAATTGACAAAAGTGGACACCATTGTTGATCTGTTTCAAATTCTTTATGATGATGATATGGATGTTTTCTCATTGTTTTCCAATGTAGTCATTCTGGAGCTTCTGCATTTTGGTAACAGAAGTGATGGAAAGGTTTGATGCATTAATACCAACACTACCTACTATTACTTTTTTTTCTACTTTGGCTGATATCTGCTCCCAAAGCATTGCCTACCATATTGGCAAAGTTTAGCTTGGATTAAAAAAAAATTAAGATGCTTTGACAAGTGTAACTTTATGCTCAATCGGTCTTCATCTCATCTGGAAGAAAGCCAAAGAGGTAATCAGAAAACAAGAAACAACAAGGAAAAAAGAAAAAAAGCATCCTTTAGTGGGTGGCAAAATTGCAAATGTAGCAGTGCATAAACTTTCTTTCTACAATTAATGCCCTCTGTTGGTTCTCATTTAAGTTGAAAGGGCAAGTTTATCAAAGCTTTCTTCAAATCTGGAAGCCAGAAGAGCATAAAATACAGAAGCCTTCCTATACATTTTGTCAAATACAAAAAAAACAGAAGAGAAAACAATAAAAACCCACATTATGTTTCATTTAAAAAAATTAGCACAATTTTTAAACAAGGCATAGGAGAAATTAAGTCTTGTTTAATTGTATGGATCACAACAAACTGTAGTAAATTCTTATGGAGATAGGAATACCAGACCACCTTACCTGTCCCCTGAGAAACCTGTATGTGGGTCAAGAAGCAACATTTAGAACCAAACATGGAACAAAGAATTAGTTCAATATTGGGAAAGGAGTATGACAGAGCTGTATATTGTCACCCTGCTTATTTAACTTATATGCAGAGTACCAGACTGGTAAAACACGATCTGGAATTAAGATTGCCAGGAGAAATATCAACAACCTCAGACGATACCACTCTAATGGCAGAAAGTGAAGAGGACCTAAAGAGCCTCTTGATGAGGGTGAAAGAGGAGAGTGCAAAAGCTGGCTTGAAACAGCATTAAAAAACAAAGATCATGGCATCTGGTCCCATCACTTCCTGGCAAATAGAAGGGGAAGAAATGGAAGTGGTGACATATTTTACCTTCTTGGGCTCTATGATTACTGTAGATGGTGACTGCAGCCATGAAATTAAAAGATTCTTGCTCCTTGGGGGGAAACCTAGGGCAACCTAGACAGCATATTAAAAAGTAGAGACATCAGCTTGCCAACAACCATCTGTATAGTCAAACCTATGGTTTTCCCAGTAGCATGTATGGTTGTGTTGCCAACAACCATCTGTATAGTCAAACCTATGGTTTTCCCAGTAGCATATATGGTTGTGTCCAACATATATAGTGTTGGACTATAAGGAAGGCTGAGTGCTATAGTACTTATGCCTTCGCATTATGATGCTGGAGAAGACTCTTGAGAGTCCCTTGGACTGCAAGGAGATCAAACCATCAATCCTAAAGGAAATCAACCCTGACCGCTCATTGGAAGAACAGATACTGAAGGTGAAGCTTAACTACTTTGGCCACCTAATGCAAAGAGAGGACTCGTTGGAAAAGACTATGATGCTGGGAATGATTGAAGACAAAAAGAGAAGGGGACAGCAGAGGATGAGATGTTTAGATAGCATTGTACACATGATAGAAAATTATTTGGATGGACTCCAGCAGGCAGTGCAGGATAGGGAGGCCTGGTGTGCAGTGATCCATGGCTTTGTGAAGAGTCAGACACAGCTGAGCGACTGAACAAGAACAGAAGAAAGAAGTGGGAATTATGGTGCTCTGTGTGAATGGTTGTGGCATGTCTCTTCTTTCTCTTTTGTCTATTATTTTTTTACCATTCCCAAGACTACTAAGGCAATGCTTGCATTTTCCCCAAGATCTCGCTTTAGACTACTTGCTCTTAATTCCAAATAGTAACACATTTAATTCCAGGACACTGCTATTTTTTAGAGTCCATGTGGGTGTCATAAGTAATTACTCTGCAAAGGAAACTCATTTATGTAAAGTTCACTCCCTCCCAGCCAAATGACTTCCTCAGACACTTTCTTGGTACTTCTAGAATTTACCCTATTGGCCTTTCCTAATATTTTGGCTGGGTAAAAGAGAGAGGAAAAAAGAGAGGAAAAAATACTGCAAGTTCTTGTGAAGATTCAACAGAGTCCTGACATATAAGTCTTACATATAGAGATCTTAGTAATTCACACCCTATGACCATAAGAGGCAATAGATAATACAGATAAGGAGTGAGGGATTTGGTCTGTGTTCCTTTATTTCTTATTCTGGCTGCTCTTTGTAATGTTGATTCTTAGTGACACATAGATAAGTGCATTATTCTCATCTTTGTAAGTACAGACACATCCCAGCATTTAAATCTCTTTTCCAAGGCGTTCATGGCTGCTTTACCAAGTATATGGCCTATTTCTAGACTGCTAGTTTGTTTCTGTTGATGGTTGATCCTGAAAGACAGAAGCTATCTACCACAATGATATCTTCACTGAACAACAAATGACCATGATAATCAACATACTATTATTATTAACATATTATTATTATTACTACTATTGTTAATTATCTTCTTTGTTTATGAGATCATTAATCTCTTCCTTCTTGGATTTGTTTCTTGAGCGTACCGTTGGAGCAACATTATCCATGTGACCCTCCTCCTGGTAGGATGTAAACTTTCCTGGTGCATAAAACTTTTGATTGTATTCTATTGTAAGAAACATTTTCAAGTAAGTTTTGGTTCGCTCTCCAAGTATAGACTCTCAGATTGATTTGACTCCAACAGCAACAGACTAGGTCAGATCTTGAATCTAGGTTCCCCCATCATACTATGCCATAATTTAATTCTAGGTTGTCAAATAAGGCACATTTTGGCTTGTCCTTTGCATAATGATGAGCCATTAGTTGTAATAAGTCAAAGTAGCTGATTCCTATCATTTGCAGATCTTTAGAACATGGGTGAAAAACCGTCTGATTACAAGGCAGTTTTTTCTGGCATCCCAGACCCTCTTTTGACCTTTCCTTTAAAACAACAATTAACTTAGAAAATGTGTCTTTTCAAATACATGCATGCATAGTCACTGAAAGTATGGATTTTTTTAAAAAAAGAACTATCCCATTTAAAGAGCAAGATGGATGTTCCAAACTGGGGAAAAAAGCAAGAAAAAATCTAAACATTTTGCCCAATCTCACTCCAGTGACATCATGATAACACCATTCATGACTTCCGCTGTAGTCCCTAGGTAGAAAACATGATCCATCTCTGATATAAAGCATAGTTTACAAACCACATGTGGGTGGGGGTGATGGGACAGACTTGCAATTAAGTAAAAATAAAATGACTTTTTAAAACTAACATGATGTGTGAATCAGATCAATGGTTGATTCATATTATACATCATAAGGCAATATTTTTAAGCATGGTTTGTTGCATAAACCACAGTACAGTAGTCCCTAGGCTTTCTCATTTCATACTAACCATCTCATTTGGCTCCTATACTCCTGCATATAGTAGTTTAATAATGCCAGTTTTCCACTTTTTAAGTTCTATACCCAATTCAAATGCCAAGTTTTACAGAAGAGTTGAAGATTAATCTCTCATGTCGCTAAGCTGATCCTGTGGAATAGCAGAGCAACCCTCTCTTCAGTGATGTCTTCTTGGCAAGACTGCCTTGCTCATCAGTGTTCTTATGCTTGCAGAGTGCATCAGGTGGAGAGAAAAAGAGCTAATCCCAGTATAGCACTGATAAGAGATCACTGCTGGTATAACCCCCATCAGAGCACCATCGGTGTAAGAGGGAGGGGAGAAAGCAGAGCTTATGTAAGAGACTTGCCTGAAGGAGGCTGTGGTGCTGTACAAACTGCTGATTAACTCAAGAGATGAAAGTTGTGCTGAAATTTGTATTCAGAAATGCAAAATTGTTATGTACTTTGAAGATGCAGTTGCTTTTATTACCTTGGACTCGAATGTTGCATTGATTTTGAACGCTGTGCATTCAAACTTAACACTGTACATTCAAACTTACTTGATTTCTGCTAGGAGCAAACTTGATGTTAGATGCAGTTAGCTATCAAGTTAATTATCTACACATACGTGTAAGAAACAACCCAGATTTCTAACTTAAAGATAGAAAAGTTTAACGTTTTTGCAAAAATGGGTGCACCAAGTACACACAGGTACAGTGGACACACTTAAGCAGAAAATCATTACACAATTATACCCTACTTCTGGCCGGATGTGCCATCTTCCCTTTCCCCATAAAGACCATTCTGTTTTCCCTTTACTCTGGAGTGTAAAGCCTATCAGAGACACCAAATAAATCCTGCCTTACTTTACATCTCCCACTACTCTAATTCTATCTCCCTCCACCCTTATTTGCAATTTTCCTTTTTTGTCTATGCCCACGTGTTGCCTTGAGGCTTCTTTCTACTCATTCCTTCCTGTCAGCTTGGCAATAATGAGGCCGCCTTTGGTTTCTGTTTAATTAATCTTATCAGAGCCTTCAACAAGTCATTAGGCTGGGTCAACCTTCAACAAGTTGGGGAAAGGATATTTTCAGACAAGGAAGAAATAGTTCAGCAAACTATTTGGGAGGAGATTATGTGCCTCTCATTTGATACCATCAAGGTTATAAACTTCTTTTAGGAAACAGATCTTTGGAGAAAAATGGAGAAAAAGAGAAAAATATATTTTATTTCCCACATCACATACAATTTAAAATAAACAAAAAAATGAATATTGTTTTGATGTTTTATGCTTGCCACTGTATTCTGGAGAACATTCACCTGTTGCTTTTCTCTAGATTAACCCTTTAGTCTTAATCTTTTTTCCCTTCTTCAAAAGGTGAGATGCATTTTAGCAACAGATAACAAACCAGGCGCAATTATAAATCAAAAGTTGTCAGTGATGTTTCTGTTATCTACTATAAACAGTATTCGAACTGTGTAGTATGGTATCTGAAGTCAAATTTCATGCACAGGAAAACAGACTGAGATTCTTGAACTTTGTTGTGACCGAATCTGTACGATCTTAATTTCCTTTGTATGGTTGGAGAGGAATCCTTTTAAAATCAGCATCTACAAAGGGAAATGTTCTGTTTCAAAATATATAAAGCTTACAAAAGGGTTTGCTGTTATGATGTATACTATTACTGAAACTGAAATGGCCACCTGGCATGGATAGATAAAAATGCACTAGTGATTTTCAAAAGGTCAGCTATTTTTGATGCTACCATATTTTTAGAAATCATAACAGCGAATCTAATTCACTAGGAACAAAGATACTTGATGTATCCTCCATGATTAACAATGTTGTAATATTCACACATACAAAAAATAATTAAGCCAAAATTCAAGTGAGATGGACAATTTCCAGATGATGAAGCAAAAGAAAGAAAAAGGAAAAGAAAAGAAAATAAATTATTGCAGGCTAAATGCAATTATATTTGGATGACAGATGCAGAAATTACATGTTAACAACTGTCAAAATGATAGAGTGAAAAGAGTTATTTTTCTGCTGGAAAAAAATCTGGCTATAATTTATATAAGAGTTTTAATAGACTTTTTATTGGACAAAAAGTGAAAAGCATATAGATAGTTACATATGCTTATCTCCTTATCAGTTTCAGTCATGTGCTGAATTAATGCCCCAGTGTTTCCAGAATATAGCGCTGAAGTAAAGACCATTCGAGTTCCAACAAATCATCATGTTTACATGTTATTTTGCAAAAGGAGGACTAATGCAAGACTAAATAAAAAAAGAGGCATGTTTGCCAAAACTAACTATAACAGAGCTTTGGTAGTCACTGTAATATTTCATGGGACATCCATGTTTACACGTTGTTTGAGCATTCATGTTTTGGCTTACTAAACTATAATATACACAGACCTGTGGAAAAATGTGCCACCTGCGGATAAGCCAATCCTCAAAATTTTTGTGTTTTAGTTTTCATAATTGGCTTATCTACAGATGACACATTTTTCATGATTATTTTGATTAAAAATTTGATGGTCTCCTTATCTGTGGATGGGCTTATCCGTGAATATATATGGGATATAAGGATATCTTTAAAAAAAAAACGGAGAGAAAAATCTACCTTATATATTCATAGATAAGCCCATTTGTAGATAAGTTAAACCCAAGTTTGGGACTGTATTTTGGCACCTAAAATTCTTGGATTATCTGCAAGTATATATGGTATATTTAATGTTCAAAATAATATTTGGATTAAGATCTCTCTGAAATAGAACAACTGGAACCAATAACACAATGTTTTTCTAGCTACAGAGAGATTGCACTAATAAATACTTATGATACATAAAATAAAAAAAGTGAACATCATTGTTAACCAGGTGGATCTTATATAATTTTATAGACATATTAAATATATTAATGTGCTGGATGGACTGATTGATATAATTGATATCAATGGACTGACTGATATAATTGATCAAGAAGCTTCAGAGTATTCTTGCCAGTTTGCTTCTGATTATTAAAACAAAATAATGGCATACTCATCATGGCAACAAATATGAAAATATCAATAACATATTCCCAATATTCCCATTGTGCTCTGAATTAGAAAACTGTGATTTATTATGGAATGATTGTTTTCATTCAATGCACATTTGCATTGGACTTCAATGAAAACTGGCTATGCTTGAAGGGAGTTATGACTACTGTGCTTTGAACCGCAGTTTCATTCTGTTGGAAGAAAGCAAGTGTCTCAAAAATATTGACAAACTGTGACTCTGTTTGCTACTGTCTTCATATTTCTTGACATAGGAAGACATCATTCACTATTACCAACCATATAAAATGTCAGCTGTCCCCTCAGCCTTTTTAATATTAACAGAAATGGTTCAGAAGTTATAACTTGTAAGCCTGTCATTTAAAATTCTGGAACTCTGTTTTGCTGATATTAAAATGAAATTTGATAAGATGAATCAACCTTCAGACAGAATTACTGGAAATGTGACTAAAAAAAAGGAGTATTCGGCAACATAAAGCATTGGTAATGAAAAAGAAAATTTTAAATGCTGGGTCACTAGTTGAAATCCAGGCCAACCGGATTATATCAACTCAATGGGATAGCCACTAATAAGCAGCATTTAGTAAAGTGTCTAATATTACAGGTCTATATTTGAAATGCCAACTGCAGCATTTAATCAAGGGGCATGATAAGAAAGTATTATTTTACATAGTTCATATAAAATATGGTGTCCATATTACTTTGGTGATATATATATTGTTTACATATATTTAAAAGGTTTAATGGCCTCTATCTAGATCATAATTTTACAATATTTTTTTGTACCTAGTAGTCAAGAAAATCATGGGGAGAATTACGAGGAGGAAAGGGGATCAGACAAGGAAGAAATCAGCATATTAAATTTGATAAAGGCATCCCATTTTGCTGAGATGGTGTAAAAGACAGTGTTTCAAAAGAATATAAAAATGGATAGAGATGACCAAACTATGTGTTTGTAGAGTGTGCTATCTTAACAGAATCATGTTTTGTTCTTTAAACACAGAGAAGATCAAAGTAAAAGGGATTTCTGTAGAGACTTTCAACCCTGGCAAGCCCCAAATAAGTGTGTGTGTGTGTGAGAGAGAGAGAGAGAGAGAACAGAGAGAGGGATGGGGGTGTGTGGGTGGATAGATGGATGGATGGATGGATGGATGGATGGATGGATGGATGGATGGATGGATAGGCAGGCGGGCAGGCAGGTAGGCAGACAGATAGATAGTTAATGTGACCATCATGTGTGTCTCTCTGTGGCAATTAAAATAAGTTATGTGAGTTAAAGAGGAAGAAAGGAAGGGGAGGAAAAAAACTAAAGGTATTAAACAAATGCAGTTTTGTTGGAAATATCTGTTGCCTCACTCTTGTAGCAATAAGAGTGATTGAGACAGTGTTTTTATGTTCTGCTAAAAGATTGCACACATAACATTGGTCATCTCTCCCCAGGAATTCCTTTATAAGTGGCTGAATTAAGACTTACTTATTAATTTGTTTAATTTATATGCCGCCGAAATCCGGACACTCTCGGCAGCAAACAAAAAACAATTCTAAAAATATTAATTAAAAACATTAAAAAATAAGAAAATAAAATAAAACATTAAAATAAAAATAAAAACCCAAGAGAGGTGGGCTGAAAATATTTCATATATAAAAGGGGGGTGAGGATGGCTAAGAATCCATCAGCCACCTCCATGATGATAATGAGTCCCCCCTGGAGCACCATCTCACAGAGCCAGATCTTAAGGCCCTTCCGGAAGGCCATCAGGGCAGCCCTCAACACAGGGGGCAAGATGTTCCATAGGGCAGGAGCCACCGCAGAGAAGGCTCTTCTCCAAGACCCCACCAGCCAAAATTCTTTAGCTGACGGGAACCGGAGAAGGACTCCTCTGCTGATTCTGGTGGGCCGGGAACTCCCCATCAGGGTGACACGGTTCCTCGGATAGCCTGGTCCCATGCCATGAAGGGCTTTGAAGGTCAATGTTAGCACCTTGAACTGCACCCGGAAGCAAACTGGTAGCCAGTGCAGCTCGCAAAACAAAAGTGTTATGTGGGCCGATCTATCGGCCCCTAAAATCATCCATGCAGCCGCACTCTGCACCAGCTGCAATCTCCGGATAATCTTCAAGGGAAGCCCCATGTAGAGCACATTACAGTAGTCCAGGATTGAGATGATGAGGGAATGAGTGACTGAGTGCAGGGACTCCTGGTCCAGGAAAGGGTGTAACTGACGCACAACATGAAGCTGTGCAAAGGCTCTCCTGGCCATGCTCACTACCTGCTCTTCAAGTAGGAGTCGCAAATCCAGGAGAACCCCCAAGTTACGCACCACGTCTATCCGGGGTAGTGCAACCCCATCAAGAGATAAGGATGGAAATGTCGTAGGACCCGGACCCCCCGCCACCCAAAGCCACTCCGTCTTGCCAAGGTTCAACCAGAGTCTGTTGCTCCCCATCCAGCCCTGAACAGCCTCCAGGCACCAAGTCAAGGCTAGGACAGCATCACTTGGGTCACCCGGGAAGGAGATGTAAATCTGAGTATCATCAGCAGACTGATGATACCTCATCCC
>JANHZU010002072.1:257512-268123 GCA_032468055.1 Acrochordus granulatus | reverse complement strand
ACCAGTTCAATTTCAGAATTGAGAAAGCCTTTTGGATAAAAGGTGAAACGTCTTCGACTTGAGAAAAATCCAGTCCATATGCCTGTTTTTTAAACTTTGTTGTGATGCAATTACCCTGGATGAGTGAGAGTCTTCACAGAAATGTGAAGAAGGGACTTTTTGGAAAAGACTCTGATGCTGGGAAAGATTGAAGGCAAAAGAAGAAGGGATGGCAAAGGATGAGATGGTTAGATGGCATCATAGATGTGATGGGTGTGGATTTGAATGGACTCTGGGAGGCTGTGCAAGACACGGAGGCCTGACATGCTGCAGTCCATGGGGTCGCAAAGAGTCAGACACAACTGAGTGACTGAACAACAACAAAAAAGTTGGGTGTTATTCTTTGTAAAATTCTCTGCTTTCTTCTTATGATAATTTAACATCTTTTATGTACATTTTAAAAGAGAGAAACAAAAAACATCCTAGATGATATTGGTCAATAATTAGCTTGTTTAACATGGCAGAGAAAATATATTTAAGATTCTTCTCTACTTAGGGAGCTCAGATAAAAAGGGTTGTTTAACAGCTGGCGCTGTTTGGGGAAAGTAGCTTTGGCTAACTATTTTATCTTCTCCCTTCCAGCACTAATTACCATCCTCACAAAGGGCAAGTTGTTTACCGATCTAAATATAAGGGTGCCCTTAGAAAAGAAAAACTGTGGGTTCAAATGAATGAATCTGGGCCTCAGTTTGAGGTGATTGCACATATTAAGTATATCATGGAATCATGGAAATGAAGAAACTATGTTGGATATTTTGACTCATAATCTATCACCAGAAGCGTTCAGCCGATTATGTATTCTAGGTCCATTATTTCTCATCCTGCTTCTTAATAGGTAAGAGGGAACACCTTTTTCTTTAGAAGAGGAAACCAAAATAACACAGAACAATTATTCTTGTCACACATCAGTACAGTTACACTTCTCCACTCCAGGTTTGACAGGGTTGGTTGGGGAGTAGAGGGAGAAATGCTCCCAAAGGATTCCCCATCCCCCAAAAGAGCTTGGGCCAGCTGCCCAGAAGTGTAGACTGGAGGTGGAAATTGTATAAATAAGGCTGAAAATACTTTCCATTAAGAAGGACAGACACAGTGTGGCATTGTGGCTCAGAACACCACCTTGAAGTGGAGGAACTGTTAAGAGTACAGTACTGTATTACAGAAAAACAAGGCTCAGCGTCTTCCTCTTTTATCTGAGCAACCCAACTGCAGGGCAGTTGGAAGGAGATGAGCCAGTAATGCATTTAGATCTTCAAGGTTCCAAGAAACCTGGTCATGCTACTGGCTTTGCTGTTGCTTTTGCCAGCTTAATGGGCCAGGATGCAATTGTTCCAGCTTTGTCCTTCACATTTTTTGCCCATCTAGCTGCAGCTTCAGAAGTCAATAGGAGAAGAACCTGCTGCTAGTATGAGCGTTGTTCATTTTCTTTCTCATTTTTAAATATTTCTTAAATCACATTCCTCCTATTTTCTTCCAGCTTCGTAGCACTCTCATTGTTTACTCTTAAGTTTCTTTAGTGGATCACTTCGCATTTCTGTTTATGTCTTTCTCTTTTTCTTTCTATGTTGATGTTTTCATGGGGTTTCTGGAAGAGAGAAGTAGGGATGATTTGTTCCAAGATGGTTATAGGAGCCCCAAAAATGTACTTATGGTGGTAGTGGCAGGGAGTTAAAAATTGCATGCAGAACAGAAGCTGCAGCTATACTGAAATAATCTAGCTCATTAGTATTATAGAGCCACAGATATTCATTTTCAGGTCTTGGCCTTTGTATTGTCAACATCAGCTCTTATGTAAGTAAGAATATTAATATTATATCAATTTATTATCCTAAAGTAAAGATGTCTTTCATGAATTGTTATTTTTTATGGTAAAAGGCCTTGTACATCTCAATGGCCTTATGAGCTAAACAATGAGAATACACTCCTAGAACAGTCATCTATGATGAGCAAGTAAAAAGATCGATAGCCAAATGTTTATGTACAGTATATTCTCATTAATCATGATTTGTAGCAAAATTGCAAAAAATGCAAACTTGCCTTTTTAAGGAAGTTTGCATTTTTTGCAATTTTGCTACAAGTAGAAGGATCATATCAAAAGGATCCACTAGAGAAAGAAATATAACCCATTACAGCATTTTGCAAAAAACCCACATCCAAAGAAATGGATTTTCATAGAAAAAAGTCAACTTGATACAAGAAGATGAACTGCCCCAGGTGGAAGTTTTGTAATGAGATTCTGCAGGAGAGCAGTGAGCTAGTATAAAGAGATATCTGCTACTTGGGAGAAAGATTATGAGAAGTTTAGACAAAATAATAAAGTGTAAAGGGATTATATTGACAACAAAATTATGTTCTTTCAAGGTCATGGATTTCCCAGTTGTAATCTGTAGCTATGGAAGGTGGAGTATCAGAAAGCTTGAATGAAGAAAAAAGGATGCCTTTGAATGCCTCTGACTGGAGGAAATTGTTCAGAATTGTACCATAAGAAAAACAAATCATTCAGCATGAGATGAAGTAAAACCAAATTGCTCATTGGAAGAACAAGTAATGAAGTAAAAGCTTACATATTTTCGACACATAATGTGAAAGCAAGAGTTGGAAAATGCGCTGACAGGTAGAAAAATCAAAGAAAACTGAAAAACCATTATTTGGTGATAGGTGCATGATTCTACTGCTGTACTGAATAGTGCTAGACATATGTTCAAAACTAGCCCAAATGACAGCCCACTGTTGCAGAGCCCCTCCATGAACAATTTGAAAAGTGGCACAGAATTTCTATTTTATTTTCAGCATGATTGTTGAATGTTAAACTGTTAATGCTGGTATTTAGTGGCTTCTGATGGAGGAAGAATGCCAGATCTATGATTTCCAGGATATTTCTACTGTACTGTATCCAACCTTGCCCCACCACAAATCTATTGAATGGGACTGGGAATGGGGGAGAGAAGCTGTAACCCCCCAGTCACTACCTTTATTTGTCTTGTTTAAAACTGTAGATAGCCCCACAACCCTGTCTACTTAGTGAGGCAAATTGGCTCTTGGGACAGAAATGTTATGATGGCATACTTTTGCGCTACTTCACAGGCTGAAGAAAAGCATAGCTGATAAAGGATAGCTGAGTCTTTTTGCCTTCCTTTATCGTCTGAAGAAGAAGGTTGTCAGCAAGACTAGTCAGGAATTCCTGATGAGGACCGTGCTTGGCAAAGTGTGTCTCCCAACAGATGTTGGAGCAATTAAAATCTCTCATCATTATAACTTCATAACACTTTGAGAAATGCACAATTTGCTTTTGGACAGCATAATCCACATCTTCTCCATTGGTCTAGTAACTGAGCAACCTATATTACTTTTACTTGTTCTTCAATTTATTTTAACCCAAATGACATGTTGTTTATTTTTCAATCTTCCAGTCTACCTTACAGCTGTAAGATTTCATAGACATCTTCCATCTAAATGGCCTTCCGTTCTAACCCTTCTTAGCATTTGAGGGGTTGGACAAAATCATCTAGGGGCTGCCACAGAAAAAAATCAGGGATGGTAGTGGGTGGAGACAGTGTGAAACTGAGCAAAGATGAGAAAATGGATCAAATTATAAAATCGACTTGAGAAAAAGCAAATGAGCAAGGAGAACCGTATTTCCAAGTAATTGATGGACAAGAAAGAAATAATCAAACAAAGAAGAATGAGAGAACAATGGTTGGAACTTGGGCCTGATCACAGAGAAATAGCTGAAATAAGACATATATGCACAGCAATCATTGGGGTGAATATTGTCTTCTGACTACTACCACCTTTGTGAAAGAAGCTCCAACATATTTCTTGCAATGTCATCCCAAACAATTGAGCAATGGCAAAGGCTGTAATTAATCAGATCTTTCTCATTTGTTTTCAACATGCCTTCAACTGATTGATCATTGATTTTGAAAACAAGTCATAGTCTGAAGTAAATTAAAGGATTTGTTAGCCTGGGATATAATTTCTATAGACAAACTATGTGACTTCTTTTTGCTTTTGTGAACTGTATAATCTTACACTGATACCATGGCCGCTGTTATTAAATATTTTTGTTGCTGAGCAGTCTTTGTGCTTTGTTTCTTCAACTGATAACAAAAAGACTGGTTAGTAAGGAGAAATCCTTTCCATAATAAGGAAACTTTGAAAACTTTGAAAAAAATTTGCAGGTTTGTTTAAAGCCAGAGTGGGAAATCTATGGGACAAAGTCTTAGAGAGGCATGTCAAAAATAAAGGTCCCAGGAGGAGAGTGAGAGGAAATTCAGAATGTATGTGAACATTCCCTGAACATATTCTCAGTAACCTATCCTCAGTAACATCCTCATGTTACTGCAGGCTTTTTAAAAAATCTTTCCATGGGGGGGGAATAAATCTGACAGAAAGGCGAATAGAAGTGACATTTCCTAACCTTCTTGCCCATGGCTGAAAATTCTAAAAATATGGACACTGAATTAATAAGTGAGCCATCCAGGTTCATATGCTACCAAAACTAATAGTCAGGAATGACGAGGTCATTTTTACTGTTTGAATAAGGTCACTATTTGTTGTATTGTGATTTTTATTAAGAGAATGAAAACAGTGGTTAAGTGGTGCAGTGGTTAAGGCACCAAGGGTTTAGTGTAGTTAAGTTTAGTGTGGTTAAGGCATAGTGTGGTTAAGGCATCACTGATACCTTAAGGTTTAGTGTGGTTTAGTGTGGTTAAGGCATCACTGAGAGACCAGGAGTTCTACTTCCACCTTAGGCACAAAGTCATTTGGGTAACCTTGGTCCAGTTACCCTCAGCCATGGGAAGGAGGCAAAGGAAAACCATTTCTGAAATTTTGCTAGCAAAATCTTGACCACATTGACTTGAAGAGCAAAAAGGAAGAAAGCGAGACTGGTTGAAGACATGAAGGCTTCAGTAAGTGAGCTCAAAATTAAACTTGGTATCTAAAACTTAGTTCAAAATATGAGCATAAGGAGGTTTTTAACTTGGGGCTTACTTTTTTGGCTGATGAGTATGCTGAGCATGAGTGTGGGAGTCCTTCAAAACAAAAAAGCATGACCCAGGAAAATAGGTCTGCCTGAGTCAGGACTATAAAAGAAGCCCTTGAGAATCAGACTTTTTGTTGGCAAACTACTTTCCAACCTTGGAACTGAGTTTCTGAATGTGTGCAGTTTCTGATTCCCTGATTGATTGGTGGTAGACTATACTTAGCTCTGATTTCTGGATCTTGGATTTCTTTGTCTGGAATTTCAGCTTCTGAAGTAAGCTTATTTGTTTCTCGTATTACTACACTGTGGTGACATTTCTAGCTTCCATAAAGACCTCTGATCTACGTCTGATCTCCTCCATTGGCACAAGAGAATATTGTCTTCTGTTATTCGCCTTTGTCTCTGGTGTACATTGCATACATCAGGAATCATTGATTCTAGATGCTTGCATTACTTGGTATAAGGGGATGTGATGGCCGAGCAGTTAAGATGCTGGGCTTGTCAGCAAGAAGATCAACAGCTCAGCAGTTCGAGACCTAAGCACTGCCGCATAACAGGGTGAGCTCCCATTGTTTGCCTAGCTCCTGCCAACCTAGCAGTTCGAAAGCATATAAAAATGCAAGTAGATGAATAGGTACCACCTAATTGAGGGGAAAGGTAACAGTGTTCCATGAGCCGTGGCATATAAGTTGTGCCAACTACATGACCACAGAAGCATCTTCAGACAAACACTGGGTCTCTAGCTGTGAATCGAAGATGAGCACCACCCCCTAAAGTCTACCGTGACTGGCAGGGGTATAGACCATAGTATTTTTAACACCTGGTTTGGGATGTTAGTCTATAGAAAACAAGTGTTATAGCATATTAATTAGGACATTAATCACATGGCATGGTGAAGTTACAGGAAAGCCTTCTATGAATTTCAAATACAACATCTTTTGAAAATTGAAACCCCGAGATTGTTCCTGGGATTAAATAAAAAAACAAGGCAAAGCAAAACTAGACAGTAAGGAATAAAAGCCTGATTTGGATGTGATAGTGCAGAACCCTTAGTTTTTTGACTGTCAAGCACATTGCAGAAATAATTTACTTACTAATTCAGTACAATATATTTAAAAACTGTCCTAAAAATAGAAATGGCAGGCAGGTTTAGATGGTGAGCTAATAATATATCTCTGCTAAAATAATTTGTCTGAGTTTTCATGGTCATATTTTAAAATCACATTATCAAATTATCAAACTGATGTAATCAGAATTAGGAACAGGAAAACATGTGCTTAAAGAAAAGTTCCAAACCCCAGATAATCTAGTTCTTTTAAATCTTTGACACAAGTTTGTCATCCAAATATTGCATTATAAATAAGATTAAATATTTGCAATTGTAATAATAATGAATTATTTCATTATTCTCTTTTGTCCTTATTTTCCCTTTTCTTATTTATCTATTATGTCTCTATTTTGGGATCATAAAGTTGTGGGACCAGAAAAAAATTGCTCTTCTAATTTCCTAAATAGTGGTCCTTCTTTTCTCCTCAGCCCAGGATTTGGGGTTCCCTATCTATTCTTCTACTTGGACTGTTTCATGGCAAGGCACTGTAGAATTAAATATTATGTTAGTCACATGGGAGCTATGTTCTACAAGTGCTTGAATGTGCAATCAAGTTTGATTTAATTCAAGTGGGAAAACATCAGCAACATGAGACCTGGTGGAGCATCATCTCTGGAGGGAAGCAAGGCCTATAAGATTGGTCCATGCCTCTGTATTTGGGAGATTAAAGCACTGCATCAATCACATGGAGCTGTTTAAAGAAATGCAATTTCAGGACAGTCAAGATTGTTTATTTGTTTGTTTAGAGTTTGCTAGAGAGGTGAAAATGCAAGAAGCAGAGGTTACTCGTAGTGATCCACAAAGCTGTTGAAGAAAAAAAAATAGAAAATTCTGATTATTCCCCGGATTATCTTTTGGACATGATCCAACAGGAACCAGAACTATAATAAAATTATGCCAATATTATTTATATATATAAATACATAATATTTATATATAAATATACATGTCTACAAGAATAACACAGTTGATATCACTGAAAACCACTGAGCTTGTAAAAGTAGCATAGCTACATTCCTCCCAACCCACTTCCAGCATTATGTCATTCATCAGTTCCAAAACTGCTTTGATGAAATGGAATAAAAAAAACATTATTCAGATGCATCTAAAACTGATAACGTTTCTCAGAATATGCATTTAATTAATTAGTTACTATTAATAATAAAAGGTAAAGGAGACTGGATGTGACCGACTCTAGGGTGCGGTGCTCATCCCCGTTTCCAAGCCAAAGAGCCAGTGTTCATCCTGGGACAGCTCCATGGTCATGTGGCTGGTATGACTGGATGCCTAAGGCGCATGGACACTGTTACCTTCCTGCTGGAAGGGGCGGTACCTATTTATCTACTCGCGCTCGCCCTGCTGTGCAGCAATGCTGGGTCACGATCCCAAGCTGCTGACCTTCCAGCTGGCAAGCCGAGCTCTTAACCACTTGCACCACCACACCCCATTACCATTCATAAGAGTACACAATTAATACTATTTATTCCAAAAGCAGAACCATATAATAGTATGCATATATATATGCATTTCTTGCTCTAGAGGCTAGACAGACTTGAAGAAGGAGGGTACAGGAAAGAAATCTTAAATCATTTTGATATCTTCATGCTTTTGCAACATATGGAGCTTAAATACCCCATTAATATCCTTTCCTGTATGTACATATTTGATGATTAAAGGATGACACCAATACATGTCCTTAGTTCAATGAGTTGCTTTTATTTAAACTGAGAGGTTCTCCTGCTGGGATTATGGCTTCCAGAAAAAATTCTTCCTAAATAGAAAGATGTATTTCTAGTTAAAGCATTAATACAGAATCAGAAATTGTGTTGGGGGACATCCCTGTTGTGCTTCCTTAAAAGTTTAGAAGCTCCTGATGAAAAAAATCTAAGTGTCTTTGGTCATTCCCTTACATGGGTAGGTAAATGACCATTCTTCCAAGACAATGCTTGCATTTGTGTCCAATGCTTGTTGCCTATGCATTTAAAGGCTACATAAAGGAGAGAGAGAGGCATTAGAAAGAAATAAGTAAACCCTACTCAGCAAGGACAAGGCCAGCCTTCCTCCCAGCTCTGACTTATAATAGGAGATAACCCACAGCATCTTTATGCAGTATACTTACATATTCTTTTTACAAAAATAGGTTGCCTAAATCTATCTAAATAAATCACTTTGTTGGACAAAAATAAGTATTGTTAAATAACTTTTTGGGCCTTAAAACAGTAATGATACACAGCAATGAGATATCAACTGATGGAGTATTTCATAATGCAGTAAGAAGCTGATGTCTACTTAAAGAATAGCCTTAATGGATATTTTAAAGTTGGCCATCTTGATCTGATTATCAGTTCTCCATCTTGAATGTTTCTGATATTGCCCTGATCCAGAAATTGTTTAAGTTTCCTGAATGAAGATAACTGCCAGCAAGATTTAAATACTTTTCTGCACTATCACAAATGTAGAAACTTGCTTCTTGACAACAGTTTAGATTCTATTCTCTTCAATCTAGAGTAAGCCCTTAGCCTGTTTTATGTAGATATTCCCCAGATAGTTGGGTCTGTGCTTCCCAAGTGTGTGCTACATAATCTATGCATTATTTCCAAACAACAGTAGTCAACAATTTAACCAACAATCTTTGTTCTCAGCAGGATTTGTCCTTTCATAGATTTTTCTCTCTGCTCCAGGGAGTAATTAACAGTTTTCTTCTATTTTTCATTAAGACAGCCACTATTTAAATTATGCCCGTGTCAGTAGCAACAAATTTGATTCTGAGCAGTTAAAGCAAACTATATCTCCCTTAAAGTGTCTGCTTTGCATACAGATATAGATTAGAGATAGGCATAGACATGTTTGTGCATATGTATATTTGACAATAACCTATTGTACACACACAATAGGTTATTGTCAAATATATTTATGTGTCCACTTTTATTAATAGGATTGGTATTTCAGAATATTAGAGGATGAATCTCTGTCCCTAAAAGCTGTGTAATACTCAATGTAGAGGAACTGAAGAAGAGGGAAGGAAAAGAGGGAGAATCAGAAAATCAAGATGTTCATTCCAGCTACTCATCCATATACTTAGTTATAGGCAAAGCTACAGTAGGGGTATGAGAAATAAAAGTGCATATATAATGATACTGAAGAAAATTTGGGTTCGGAAGGATTTGTCAATTGGGGTCATCTGAGAGGTGCTTTAGAAGTAGGACCAGCTTGAGATGCACAGAATAAGGAAGTTTTGGAAATCATTGTGATATTAATAGAATTTAACAATATTTTGGGTGTACTCACAAATTGTCAACTATATAGTCTTGAGAAAATAGCTGTCACAGTATATACTGCTAGTTCCACAACCTCCATTTATAAGAAGCTGAATTTGTGATGATGATTCTTATTATCTATATAACCTCCTAGCTCTGAAAGTTGTAGTATGCTATTTTGGTCTTTTTTTTTCTGGCACCTTTCTCATCAAAACATCATGCAGCAACTTCCTGCCATATTTATTTTCTAGGAATATCTATGGATCTATGTACATAAAGATGATGCAGATCAGTTTTTCAGTTAATTCTGTGGTGTGCAAAAGCTGGCACATACTAAAATAGATGCCAGGAATGTGGACTCTAGCTTGTTCTGGTATATAAATTGGAATATTTTCAGATCTTCAAACAGTAGATTGTGCTGGAGAAACAAACCTAAACTGTTATGTATTGGGATATTAGAGCAAAACTAAAAGCAGGGGCAATTCAAAGAAGGTTTTGAAGAGGACTGATCTGCGGGTGGACTGGAAGAAGAATTTAAATTGTGTTATCATATAGGGTGATATGAATTATTTTAGCAACAGAGTGCTGAACAGATGCAAGGAGGCTGAAGTGAGACAACTGAAACCACAAGAAATGAAGAAACTACATGGAAGAATATACAGAATTGGGCACAAAGATTTGGAGATTATATTGACGCATTCACAAGATCTATCAACGAAACAGCTAGAAAATGCAGAATTGTAATCAGGAGAATCAGAAGAAGATAATGCTGGGAGTCATCTATGTCTGGATTTGATAAAGTCAGCCTTGTAAAATAGAAAAGGGGATTATAGGATTTAAAAATAATCAAATAAGAGGGAGGATTCACCTAAACCGGGATACATAAAAATGCTGATACACATATTCTATAATGTTTTTCAATATGTTTTTGAAAGTTTATTTAGCATTTTAAAATTATCTTTAAAAACTACTCTATACATATTATGAATAAACTAGGTGGCTACACATTGTTATAGCCCTTTTATGTATTATTTCAGCTGTATTATTTCAGACATTCAGAATGATTGCTTTGGAAGCAGGACAATCCCTTCCTTCCTTCCTTCCTTCCTTCCTTCCTTCCTTCCTTCCTTCCTTCCTTCCTTACTTCCTTCCTTCCTTCCTTTCTTTCTTTCTGTCTTTCTTTCTTTCTTTCTTTCTTTATTTCTTTATTTCTTTATTTATTT
>JANHZU010002072.1:239730-254309 GCA_032468055.1 Acrochordus granulatus | reverse complement strand
ATGGTTGAACCTCTGGCAAAGCTCTCATCTTCTTCAGAGCACACAAGCCTCCCAACCACAGCAAGGTGGTGCCTCACTGGGGGGATTAAGATACTACCATACCTCAAAAACTCATGATTTATAATAAAATAAAAATAAAAACTAATATAATAAAAATAAATTAAAAATGCAGAATATTTAGCAAGCAACCAATGCGAGCAAGGTAGCTTTTCATAAAGCTATAAAAACAAGCCCACATCTCAGAAGACAAGACTTTACACAGCTTGAAAGATGCAACATGCTTATTTTGTGGTACTGCTATTGTTACCAAAAGAGTACTTCGTATTAAATCCATAAGACTGGGCAGTCCCCTGGTCCAGATGGTTTTCATATAGAATAATAGAAGACTTGTGCTTTTCTTCCTTCATTATTGTTTGAAGTACTCTATATAAGCTTTGGTGAATGAAGTTTTCTTTTTATAAGGCTAACAGTCAAAATCAAGCAAACAGTGGAATTCAGTGGAGGGTTCAAATTATTGCTTAATTTCTCTATTAAATGTTGATGCTAAAATTTTGACAGTAACTTTGGGGCAAAAACTGGGAAGCATATTATCTTAAATAATTCATTCTGCACAATCTAGCTTCATGAAATAGCGATAAGCTTTGGATAATATTAAACGGTTAACCAATAGAAATGTAATTAGAGAAAATTGAATCAACAGTGATGGGTTTGTTGAATGTGGAAAAAATGGTTCATATGGTACAAATTATGTTGATAAAAATAGATTCTGGTTTTTATTTGATGGATAGAAATGTAATATTTAACTATTTTCGCATTATTACAAATGGAATAATTTATTTAAATATCAAAATTCTTACAGAATCTTTCAAGGATGTCCTTTATCTTCTTTCATAATTAATTTGGGTTTCACACACAAACAGACACATAAAGACACATTTACAGGCACACACACACATACATATTTTTTCTTTTATTGGAATCCAAATTATTTCTTTCAAGAACCAGTAATGGGAACAAGTAAAAGCTACTATGTGATTCCCCTGTGTCTTTGGCTAACACTGAATTGTTTTTCTAGAATTAAAACAATATATACTTGATAGATTCTGAGGCAGGAGATTTAAATTTGATCCGTAATCATATGAGAAATTAACATTTTGAGATAATTCCAGTCTAATAATAATTAATAACTATTATAATTTCATGCATTTTTAAGGTATTAATAATCAGTTTACAGTTAACCACTCCTTCAATTTTTGGATTGAGGTTGAAAACTACAAAATGACAGTATATTCAATTAAAACACTTTTGACTTTTCAATATGGATCTGATGGTCTAGAAGCTTCTGAAACAGCTTACTTTTTAGAAAATTTGGAAAATTCTAAGCTTATGGTTTATTTTTATAAAAATCTGGACTATATTATTAAGATTAACAAGATTTTGGTAATATGCATCAATTCTAATATCCTATTAGTTAGAATATCCTATTAAGAGACCAGTGCTCTTGAATTTTTTTTAAAATTAAATACTTCTTTTTCAAACAGAGGAAACTTTGTAGGCCTGCAAAACAACTCAGAGGATGAGCTTCTCCCTTATTTCTTTTGTCAAATGAAGAAAGGGAGTAGCTAGTCCTGTGAATTCCATGTTGGCCTGTAAAACTTTTCTGTTTGGAAAAGTGAATAGATATCATTTCAGATTGGCGTTTAATATGAGCTGTTAGAGTCTATTAAATGTAATGGTATAAATGTAATAAATACATAACAATAAGGTGAATCATATAGATATTCACAAACAATATTCTTTGTTTGCATATTTGAAAAAAGATAATATGGATGAAGGTAAAGAATAGTAAAAATAAAATATATGAGGGAATGAATGGATCTCCTATGTGCTTCAATTCTTGTTCGTGTGATTGTTTTAATGTGGAATAAGGAAAATGTGGCAAGGGAATGCTTAGAATATGTTAAATAGTATCACTATGTGTAAGTATTGCTTAATGTAGCTTGTGATGAACTAATATGACATGGAAAATGAATTTATGCATTGAGAATAAATGAAATAAATCAAAGAACACAGGTCAGTAATACATTAGATAGGAAGCCAAGGGATGGCTTTTAAATATGCAGAAATGAACAAATATCCTGAATACCAAGGAAAAAGTAAATTATAGTATATTCCTTGCCAGAGATACTGCAGATTTTTTTCTTCACAATTTACAGTTTATACAAATGAAACTACAATCCTGGCCGTGTTTTTTTACAAACTGCATGGGATGCTGAATAAATATGACAAAAAATCTGTTAGAGAAAATTTATTTTAAAAAATTAAATGTCAGGATTTAGACTTCCTACATATCTCTTCTATCAGTCAGTCTATCTATTCCCTTCTGAGAAGTAACATTTCAGTATGGAAGAACTGAACAGAAAAAAGTTAGAAATCAAGGTCATTCATCAAAGCTGAATCTGGGCAGACGTGCAATATACAGTTAAATTGTTATGTGAAATGAAGCTGTGTAACATTCACATATTTTAAAAAGAGAACTAAACACATTTATAAAGATAAGGCTAGCAAAGATTAGTAGCCTGGATGGCAAAATACAATCTGGATTATTCTTTAAACATCAGTTGGGGAACAATAGCTGACAAAAGATGTTTGCCCTCATTTACTTGTTGTGGCGTCCTAGACCTATTAGTTCACATCTGTTTTTCAGAGGAAGCTAGACTAAATGGATTTGAGGCCTGATCTATCACAACCCTTGTGCTCTCATTGATAGTTGCCATTTTCTTGCAAATCCATCAAATTGTTGTTGAAAGCATTAAAGACAAATTAAATAACAGATATAGACCAACTTAAGGAGGGTGGATATGGTGAACTAGATGCTTATTAAATCTAATTTATGGCACAGGTAATCATCCAACACATTTTAACTGCTGCTGCACAAAACTAGGAAACACTGTATATTGCAATAGGGTTGATATTGAAGGCAGCAGGAAAGTACAGAATTGTTCCATGTGCCCTGGGTATTCATGCCCTGTTGCCTCTGTATGTCCAAAGTAATGGGGCATTGTCTCTCCAGTTAAGGAATTGTCTTTCCAGATAATGATTCTTCATGTACCAGCTTTCAAGATCAGCTGAAGTGAGAGCATGACATTATACCTGGGTAAAGGCTCTCCAATGTTTAGATATTTTGAGTTTAGTTAAATGTGCCAAAGGGCGGGCAGAGTACTCTTTGATTAAATTCACTTGAATTTCCCAAATCTTTAAGAATTTGGAAGTTATTTGTTGATTAAAACTTTAGTCCGAACAGAATTATCTGTGAGTAAACTCAATGAACTCAGTAATGATTCTTATGAATGGTCACATAGCTTTATAAACCCAGATAACTTTTGAACATGAACAGATCTTAAAAAGTTAATTAATATTAACTATTGTCCAGTATGAAGGAAAATAAATATATTTCATTTATTTAATAATAAATAAATATGGAATAAAATTTATTTCATTATCTTAAAGCAAATTGTATAACTTAAAATATTTGTTGTTGTTCAGTCACACAGTCATGTCTGACTCTTCGTGACTCCATGGACTGCAGAATGCTAGGCCTCCCTGTCCTAACCTGCCTCCCAGAGTCCATCCAAACACACACACTGACTATGGTATCTAACCATCTCATCCTCTGCTGTCCCATTCTCCTTTTGCTTTAATCTTTCCCATCATTACAGTCTTTTCTAATGAGTCCTCTCTTCACATTATGTGGCCAAAGTATTTGAGCTTCATCTTCAGTATCTGTCCTTCCAATGAACAGTCAGAGTTGATTTTCTGTAGGATTTCCAAATTTGCTGGCATATTGAGAGCAGCACTTTAACAGCAATATCTTTTCGAATTTTAAATAATTCAACTGGAATACCATCACCTCCACTTTGTTGTTAGTAAAGTTTCCTAATGCCCACTTGACTTCACACTCCAGGATGTCTGGTTCTAGGTCAGTGACAATACCATTGTGGTTATCAGGGACATTTAGATCTTTCTTGTATAGGTCTTCTGTGTATTCTTGCCATCTCTTGTTAATCACTTCTGCTTCTGTTAGGTCCCTACCATTTTTGTCCTTTATCATGCCATCTTTGCAGAAAACATTCCCTCAATATCTCCAATTTTCTTGAAGAGCTCTCTAGTTTTTTTCCAATCTATTGTGTTCCTCTATTTCATTGCACTGTTCATTTACAAAGGCCTTCTTATCTCTCCTTCCTATTCTCTGGAAATCTGCATTCAGTTGGGTATATTGTTCCCTTTTTACCTTTCCTTTCACTTTCCTTCTTTTCTCAGCTATTTGTAAAGCTTCATCAGACAACCAATTTGCTTTCTTGCATTTATATTTCTTTGGGATTGTTTTAGTAGCTACCTCTTGTACAATGTTACATACTTCCAACCATAGTTCTTCAGACATTCTGTCTACCAGATCTAATCCCTTAAAACTATTCCTCACCTCCACTATTAAGGATATCACTGAGGTCATACTGGAATGGCATAGTGGTTTTCCCTATTTTCTTCAATTTCAGCCTAATTTTGCACGAGGAAGGTCATGATCTGAACCATAGTCACTCCAGGACTTGTTTTTACTGACTATATAGATCTTCTCCATCTTTGGCTATAAAGAATATAATTAATCTGATTTTGGTGTTGAGCATCTGGTGATGTCCATGTGTAGAGTTACCTCTTAAATTGTTGGAAAAGTGCATTTGTTATGATTAGCACGTTTTCTTGCAAAATTCTGTTAGCTTTGCCCTGCTTCATTCACTCCAAGGCCAAACTTGCCTGTTATTCTGGTTCTCTTTAGACTTCCTATTTTAGAATTCCAATCTGTTATGATGAAGAGGACATCCTTTTTGGTGTGACTTCTTGAAGGTGTTGTAAGCCTTCATAGAACCAGTCAACTTCAGCCTCTTCACCATAGTAGTTGGGGCATAGACTTGGATTACTGTGATGTTGAATGGTTTGCCTTGGATTCAAACCAAGATCATTCTGTTGTTTTTGAGATTGTACTTAGTACTACTTTTGTCACTCTTTTGTTGTTTTTGAGGGCTATTTCTGTTCTTCTAAGGGATTCTTGCCCATAGTAGTAGATCTATAGGATGCCCCAGAAATGAACATAGCCAGCCAGCCGAGGGGGGCAAGGTAAAATAAAGAAAAAATGTATAATCACTAACCCATGTAAGCTGCCAAGAGTCTTCGGAAATTGGCGGCATAGAAATATGATAAATAAATAAATAAGGATCATCTGAATTAAATTCTCCCATTCCTGCCCATTTTAGTTCACTGATTCCCAAGATGTCGATGTTCAATCTTGCCATCTCATGTTTAACCACATCCAGCTTACCTTGATTCATAGATTCTGTGTTCCAGGTTCCTATGCAATATTGTTCTTTATAACACTGGACTTTCTTTTCACCTCCAGTCAAATCCACAGCTGAACATCCTGTTGGCTTTGGACCAGCCACTTCACTCTTTCTGGAGCTACTTGTAATTCCTTCTGATGTGAGAGGATCATCTTCTGGCATCCTATCTTTTAGCCTTTTGTTACTGTCCATGGGGTTTTCTTGGCAAGGATACTGGTGTGGGTTGCCATTTCCTTCTCCAGTGAAGTTCTATAGCCCATTTTTCACCAGACATCCAGGATCCCCAACAATATCTAGTGCAGTCCTTGTTAACTGGGTAATGATCAAGCTGATATGGATTTCTGTAAATTATATCTCCTAGTTTTTATGGGAGGGAGATATTCTTTCTCTGGCTCCTCTGAGGAGATCTGTCCAGTATGGTTGAACCTCTGACATAGTTCTCATCTTCTTAAGAGTACACAAGCTCCCCAACCACAACAAGGTGGTGCCTCACTGGGGTAAGGGATAAAATAGTTGGTATCTTTCTAAAATCCACTGTCATTTCGACAGTTTTGAGTGTATTCAGCTCTAAGTTGTTTCAACTGCACCACAGGGCCAGCTGCTCAACATCCCATCTGTGTGATGTCTTATCATCTTTAATGAGTCCAATGACTGTTGTATCATCCACAAACTTCAGAATTTTGACAAAGGGGTCATTAGAAATGCAGTAATTTGTGTAGTGGGAGAAAAGTAGCAGAGAGAGCACACATCCCTGAGGAACACCAATGTTGATTGTCCGAGTACTGGATCATTTTCCCTTCCCTCATCTGTTGCTTCCTATCTACCAGAAAGCTGGTTATCTACTTACAGATATGGGCAAGCACATTGAGCTGAGTCAGTTTGTGATAATTGACAATGGGATGATGGTGTTAAACACTGATCTGAAGTCCACAAAAAGGACCTGTGCATAAGTCCTCAGGCTGTCCAGATGTTGCAGGATATAATGTACTGACATATTGACAGCATCATCCGCTGACCTGTTTGCTCAGTAGGCAAACTGCAGAAGATCCAGCAGCAGATCTGTGATGGTTTTCAGCTGGGTCAGCACAAGTTTTTCAAAGGTGTTCATGACTACTGATGTTAATGCAACAGGTCTGTAGTCATTTAGCCCACTGATGGAAGCCTTCTTAGAAGTGGTATGATGGTAGAACATTTAAAGCATGAAGGGACATAGCACGATTTTAGTTATGGTAAAGATTTTTATGATGATGGGGGTCAATTGTGTTGCACAGGTTTTCAGGCAGGAAGGGGTTATGCCATTCAGGCCAGGTACTTTCCTGATTGTTTATTTTTGAAGGTGACTTTGTGCTTCTTTTTCTATAATCACAAGAGGTGAGGCCCCCAGAAAAGGTAAGGACCCAGGAGGGGAGGAGAACCAAAAAGGAGGGGTAGATGTGGTGGGTGTGGTTATAGAGGAAATATCTGTTCTTAATGTGGTTGAAGTGAGATTGTTAAAATAAGAGATGGTGGTTGTTTTTCAAACCTGCAATAGAACTAGAGGTATATACCCTTTTTAAAGAAATATAATAATTAATTCTATGCAATTAGTATTTTTAAAAAATCAAACATTATTAGAATATCAATAACAACAAACTTTTATTACAGTCTTTAGACTAGAAAGCACTGGTGATGAATGATGAACAGAAGACATGAGAATCTGAATTGTTGAATTAATATATGGATTGGAAAATAAGGAGGCTAGAATGCAGAAAAAAACTTTTGGGGGTACTCCAAGAGTTAGGAAATAATTAGTTGCCTCGTAAAAGTATTCTTTAGAGTACTGCAGATGTTATATGAAACAAAAATGTTAAAACATTTGGATATTTTGGGTATCATAGAAAAGCCCTACTTTTAATTATGGAGTAAATTCAGAAATATAGAAAATAAAGAATTCAAAGTTTAATTATCATTTTTCTGCTATGACAGTTGCAATGATCTATAGGGCAGAAATTGGGTTAGATGTGAGATGCCAAGAATCTGTTATTGCAGTGGAATATAAGTGTGAGAGAGGCTCTAAATTAAAGTTTCCATGCTGTTCCTCTCCTGTTCGGAGATGTTAAGGCATTGATGGTTGAAGGAGAACCAGTGAAAGTGGGTTAGGAGTATATTGGAGTCTGTTTATTTAATCCAGGAATGATCTTGCCTGAAGGGAAAATGACAGATATTTATTTGAGACAAGGTTCAACTCAAAAGCTGTTTTTGGTGCCAGAAAATAAACTGATGCAAGTACAAAGTACATATTTTCCCCCACAAAATTATCCCTAATTGTAGAAAAATCTAAAATTATGGAATAGGAGTTCTTGTTTATATGCAAAAAGTGTCTATTCAGATTTAATTTCTATCAAAAAATGGACCGATAGCTTAAGCTAGCCGTGCTCTCCTAACATAGCATTGGATAATTTTATTTTCTATGCTGTTGTGGCAAGAATTGAAACAAAATCCAACACGTGTAGTCCTTTGAACATTTGGAAGCACTAAAAATACAAGCTATTATTACACAAAGACAAAGTCATCATTGATTTCTGTTTGTCAAAACAGCACCCAACATTTCAAAGACTGCAAAAGGGCTAAAAAAAACCCCTCCAATGTAACCTGTGTGATCACGATCCAGAATGAATGCAGTACTAAATTTCAGCCAACTCGAACTGGTATTTCAAAAGAAAAAGAAATCCAATCCAGCCAGTTAGAAAACAGCAGCTTTGCACAACTACTTGATGAGAAGAAATTTTCCCGAAGAGCAAATGAGGGGAAAATCTCCAACCCAATTATTTGGGAGAGGATAACATGAACAGCAGAGTCTTTCTTTTCTTCAGTGAGCCACTGCAGGCTTCTGGGGTAGCCCATAAGTGTAAAAGAAACTTCCAGAATGTGATGAAGACACGTATAATGCAAACCTCTGAATGTCAGGGGTGCCAAGTTAATGGAAAGTACTCAGCCCCTTGGCAACAATGGCAGATGATCATAAATGTTTCACGTGGTGGAGTAGGGAATATTTTGTAGACATTGGGATGATATAAAAAAAAGCGGAAAGCTGTTTGGCGAACTTTAATCAATTAATTACCCCATTTGTTGAAATGGCGTATCATAACTCAGGGGTATAGTACCCTGTCACAGATGAAAAACTCAAGTTCAGATCCAGTTGGGTGACTGACAAAAAGTGGCCCTGGGCCGTTAGCCGTGAAAGGCCCTTCTCACTGCCACACCATCCAGTGTCCCAAAAATGCTTCCTTGCCTTCGCTGGGGGTGGGGGAACATAGGTTTCCTTGGCCTGATTGGTAAAGCCGCTTTGATTTTAAGGGGAAACATCTGCATTCTGCAAACGCTTCATCTGTCCGGCCTGATGTCCAGCCTGATGACCGGTCAGCCGGTTGGCCCTGAGAATCTCAGGAAGCCCCTGCCGTGCGGCTCCCCCTTCAAAGCACGGAGGCAATTGTAATAAAACATTCTGACCCAGAATCTCTCCGTACGGGAGAAAGTGGACTGCCCTCCGGCCTCCGCAGAACGGAAGCAAGCGACCTGACCTCTTTTCAGTCGGACTCGTGAGGAAAGTGTTCCCTGTCCCCAGCAGCGTGATTTTAAGTGACCAGCTGGGTGGTCTCAGCCAAGGCTGACATTTGCAATGGTCGTGGCGGCGGATGTCCAAGAGCTGCCGTTCTAATTGCTTTCGCGACGGTGCTGCTGCCAAAGGCAACGTTTCCGTAGGGTTTACGGCAGATGCACGTCCTAGCCATGCTGACACTGAACGTGGTGTCTTTTGTATGATCTTATTTCATTTTTAGGGAAGCAGAAAAACACGCACAGGATAGTCTCGATGCTGACAGCTACGCCAAGTGAAATTACCCACGGACGCGGAGGAGATGCATTCATTGAAAGAATAATGTGGACGCATTTTTGCACCTTTAATAAAGATATTTGCATGTTTAGTATTTTACAGCAGTTTTCTCTACGCAGGGAGCCCTCAGGACTATAGATTTCGGTTCCCAGAATTCTTAGCATGGGAGTCGGATCTCACGGAGCTTGAGAGGGTCCCAGCTGGGAAGCACCGCGTTCCCGGTTGTCCTTGGTGAGAGATGGAGATTGGGGCTGGAATTTCCTTCGGTAAGCAACGCCACGGGGCCACGCTGCTTATCAGTGGCAATTGGGTACTGCTGCAACCAATGCTTGCTCACGGCTGGAGTGCGCAGACTGAAGGCTAAGGGGCACATATCACTGCTTGCAGTATAAGTAAGAACTTTTCTTCCTATAAAGGCCTTAAATGATTGTCATTTAAGAAGGAAAAGGTGTCTTAGGATGCCTGTTATTGTGCCTTGCGGTATTTAAAAGATGGCATTATATTTTATGCTCTACTCTGTTGACTACCTGGAGTACATGTTAATGAGCAGCAATATAAAGACAGGAAATAAATGTCAAGTAAGAAGCAGTTCAGTTTAAATCTTGGCTTTTCTGCTCAGCAACTTGGGTTGATGCTCCTCCTTTTTTAGGAGAGTTCGCAGCTTTCTTATTTTCACATTCTGAACAGACTTTTTACGAAGGTAAGGGAGTCCTCAACTTACAAACACAATTGGGAACAGAATTTCAGTCGCTAGCCCATGCAGTTGTTAAGAGAGTCATCATGTAACTGGACCTGATCTTATGACCATTTTACCATAGTCGTTAAATGAATCACTGTGGTTGTTAGCTTATAAACGGTGCAATTGTTAAGCAGATCGGGCTTCCCCAATGAATTTTGCTTGTTGAAAGGTCGGGAAAGGTCACAGATCACAATCATATGAACACAAGATGCTGCAACCGTTGTAAATGTGAGTCAGTTGCCAAGCACCCAAATTGCAATCACATGACTTTAGGAGTGGTGCATCAGTCATAACTTTGAGGAAGGGCTGTCCGTCACTTTTTCTGAGGACGTTGTGCCTTCAGATTGTTGTTAAAACGAATGATCATAAGTCGAGGATTTTATAGCCTGAAGATGGGCGCAGATTTGCACTGCATATTCTCATGATGGTTGTATATAAGTTGATTTGAGATTTCGGATGCCAGATCTTCTTGGAAACAGTATTTTGGCAGAAGAAATCTCAGAAAAGGAGTGGGTTTCAAGTTCTTAGTTTTGTGTTTTGATTTTCCTCCCTTTTCTTACCATCATTTTATCCCGGATGCCCTTCCACAGAAACATCTGTGTTTTGGTGGCTTTTGAAACAACTGATTTCAGTCGAAACCAGTTATGTATCTTGTTTCCTCATTTTCCACGAAGTGTGATATCACAGAAGCATTACCACCATTTTCAGTGAGTGTAAACATGCTGGTCCGCTTTGGAATTGCATGCCGAATGACTGTGTGGGTTTCAGGTAAAGAAAATGGATCAGTCACATCTGCGTACATTGGCTTCCCAGACAGAGATGCCCACTCCCATTTGGCAACTAGGACTCCTAGTGCCTGTACATAGAAGTTAAACGGCCTCAGAAGATGTTTCAGGAACAATATCCACCTCTCCCAAATGAAATATCGAGATCTATTAGGACAGGCAAGACTAGGTGGCTCCATATCTCAATTTATATTGGATCTTTACCAGCCCGAGGTATTGATTTAGTGATTTTTAGAGGATTTCCATGATAGTCCATAGTTCTGAAAGTTTCCATCCACACTGAAAATTCCAGCCATTCTTCTGAATTTAAAACTGCATTTCTAAAAACACTTACTAGAGATTAAAACACTTCTAATGTAGTATTCATATATGTATGCATGTATATGTACATATAGTAACATTATACAGAATAGCCCTTCATACACAGTCTTCAAAGTGCCACAAAATTATTTGGCGGGGATCCGCATTATGCTTCTACCATACAACCATTCTTTCTCAATCATGGAATTATACTAAAATAACCACTAAAATTTCCACTTGTATTCTGTGGAATACAATTCCACAATTCCCCCTATCACCGAGAATCCATAAAAAAAGGAAAGGAACTACATGGGATTCCTAATTTATGTAGACAGATTAACACCACACAAAGTATGGTTTGTTTAAACATGGTTTATTGAATAAACAGTTAGCTGGATTCACATAATATGCTAAATCATACATAACCCATGATTTACAAGCCACAGTGACGATAAGCCAAAACTGTGATGGAACATAGTGAGGAGGTGGATTCCCCAAAGGGAGGGGGTGCCTTCCAGAGGAGTAAGAGGCAACTTAGTCCAGATGTTATCTTTGAAAGAAAGAGGGTGAAGACAGACTCTCTCAAATAGTTCAGAGTGTATGTTGTAAATGTAGATAATAAAGTCCTGAGTCTGGTAAAATTTTATCTGTAGGTATGAAACCATAAAGAATTCAACTTAGAAGAATTGCCATATGTCATTCTTGGTTTTAGGTCTGACAGAAACCAAAGAAGCTGTACTGTGAAAGACTGAATGGAGATGTTACATCAAGTATTATTTCTAAATACAGTAAAACCAAGCTATACTCTCTCCACTGTAATTGGTATGTGATCTGACCATTATGTTGAGATCAGTATTTTACAATATTGTTCCTCTTTTATGTGGTAGAGACATATTCAACCAATTTTTAAATTCCTTAATATCTTCAGAAGAGCTATAAAAGCTCCTGTTTAGAGTCTAGGGAGCTACTTAGACTTTGTATAAACAGTACATTTGGAAGGACAGTATGATAGGCTATAAAGTAGTTTCCAATATATAGCAAACTCTCATTTAGGGGACAACTGGGAGGATGATGTCCATTAAAGCAGACTGTCCATTAAATCCAAATGAGATAGTATGAGTGTGAAGACAGATACAATGCACAGACATATTACATCCAATCTCTCATAAACTGAAATCTATTAAATCAAGAATTTGTTATTTAATTTTGGTTTTTGCAAATATGATTATGAAGATAAGATTTGAATAGACATTGCAGTTGCAATTTCACATTCTATTGAATAAAGAAATAACAAAACATTCATATTGACTATTGAAATATACATTTCATGTACAATGATTTTAGAAACAGTTCAGATAAGTGTAATCTCTACTAGGCTATTTTTGTTTTGATATGTGGAAACATATCAAACATAATATACACCTAAGCACAATTCCTGAAAAAAAAGTATCATTCTTAAATCCTATTAGTTTCAGTGGGTCTGAAATTTATTTGGAATGGAATCATGAGAAGACGTTTATGACCTTCTCTATTCCAGGTAGTAAAAATATAATATATCATACTTAACCTCAGTGCTTTGCCAAAGTGTTAAACACCATTTGAGTAAATATATTTATCACTTCCATTCCAGCTTTCCTCTCCTCTTTACTGATGGGCTTCCGTCTTTTAAATTATCATTTAAGCCACTGTATTTACTTAAATGAGGGCCAGTTTGATGTAGTGGTCAAGGTAGAAACTGGTAGACTGCGAGTTGTAGCCCTGCTTAGGCTGATCTTGGGTCGGTCACTCTCTCTCAGTCTTAGGAAGGCGGCAATAACTATCCACTTCTGAAACGCTTCTGAAAACCCTTGCCAAGAAAACTGCAGGGACTTGTCCAAGAATCGGACACAACTGAATGGGAGAAAAAAATACTTAAATATTGTTTTCAGGTAATATACCTTTAAAATATGGAAATCATTTAGATTCACAAGCATACAGTAATGGAGGCAAATAGTTTTTCCTGTCTGATGGATTTTCTGTAGGATTTAAATGGAACAGGAGGGCAACTCACAGGATTTAGGCCTTCATAATTCCATCGCGCCCCCATTTTGCAAACTTTCATGACTTACCCCATCATCCTGATTGCATTTACACTGCTGACATTCAGTCAGAATTGAACTGACCATAATGTACAATTATAATGGTACAAAAATGAAAATAATAATAATAATTGAAATGGAAAGAACATGGTATAAACCAGCCATGGTGGTCCCAGTGGTTTCCTTGGATGGCACTTAGAAAATATGGTCTTTAACAAAATTTCCACTTGTCATTTACAGAAGGCCACACTGCTTGGATCCATACATATACTTCTTTTGCATTTGTCCTACACAATGGTGGAGTCTGCTATACTGGTTCACTGGTACCATTTGATTCTGTAATGGGCCTGGTTTGGGTGGGCACTGGCAAACTTTAGGTCTTTTATGCAGTGTGTCAAGCCAACATTGTTTTGGGTGATCCTTTGGCCACTTGCCGCTGACCTCCAGTAGGAGACCCTTCTTGGCTCTTGGCAAGTGTCTTGTCAGTCTGCAGGATGTGGCCATACCATTGCAGCTGAGATTCACGTAGCTTGTCAGCAATCGGAGCAATAGCATATCTCTGACAAATGTTATTGTGAATATGGTTGCAGAGCATGATGCCAAAAATCCAACACAGCATCTTTGTCTCCATAATGTTGAGGTGGCATACCACATCATTTATAGTATGCAGTATTCAGCGCCATAGAGTGCAACGGGTACTATACCGATATACAGTATATAACATCCTAGGTTCTTGGGAAGAACTCATTGTGTACAAAGGCCAACATCAGCTAAAGAACTGGCAGTTGTGTGTAATAATAATCTTGTATGTTTAAATGTTCTGTCTTAATCTTTTAAAAGCCATCTCTCAAAAGTAAAATTTAAAAAGAACCAAACATCAGTATTTGGCTTCCATCAGTGATGTTAAAACATCATTCTATGGTCCTCAGAATGTGGAAAAGATAATTAAATAATTGCAAAGCATCTGCTCACAACAAAAAGATAAAGTCGGCTAGTCAAACATGCCTACAATATCTTTCTTTGTTCTCAGCACCATTTCAAATACTTCACATTATTTTTCAGAAGAAAGTTAATATATAAATCAGCTTTTGTTTCACTTCAATCAAAATAAGCATCAGAAATGCTCCTAACAGATCACCAGTATCTTGGACCCAACATGTGAAATATACTAAGTGCTGCTTCAGTGTGATATATTCCAGCTCTTGTTCTTCTATATGTAGCTGACTGATGAAATCCTGAAACTTACAAGCTTTAGTTGCTTTTAAACTACCCCACATGAAAATATATAGCTTCTGTAGCATATGTTGGCGTATGTTTTATGCACATGTACCTGCATAATCACCTATGTAGGGGATCTGAAGAGCAGATTACAAGCTGAAAGATTTTTCCATTCAAAGTCCTCTTATTGTTACAGCT